>JASAND010021855.1:0-38217 GCA_030248195.1 Trissonchulus latispiculum
ATTTGTCAGCCTGTGTTTCCAAAACGAGAAACTTTAGCCATTTTCGAATGCTTTAAGGCTAAGCTTTCAGTTGGTAATTGGAAGCCGAACATGGCAAGATGCCAAGCAAACAAGCCAAACAACAATCCTTTTAAATTTGTTTAAAAAAGCCAGGTCCCAGTCAATTCGAACGGTTTAAGCAGTTTAGCCACCTGTTTCCGAGCTTTCCCTTAAAAAGTCATTTCACATTTTACAAGTTTCTTGATCGTCACCTTGCTAAATCAATATTTATTTATTAACCAACATTCGGCAATAAATTTATACTACCATTCACCGTTGCTCGGGGAACGGTGTAAAAGCAAAATTAACTAAGTTTTGATTTTAAAGTTCGCATGAGCAAATCTTAAAATCGCCCCCCGACTATAAGCTGTAATAAGTTAAATCTAAGCGACCAGTTTGATGTGGTCATAAAATTGATGCAGCGTGTGAGAGAGTACCTCGTTGTTATCCCATTAAATTCTGTCGGATTTCTACCCTTAGCACCGCCGATGTATCCAAAATTGGTCCCTCCATGGAACATGTAGAACGCAAAGGAAGCGTTCATATTCCACATGTCCTTCATCGTTATCAACATTTTATCGATGTTTTCTGTGTTTCGGGGTTGGCCTAGAAACAGAAACTGGAAAAGCTTTAGCACTTCCTACCGAAGTAGATATTTGAATTTTCGAATTTTTGAATTTCTGCCACATCCTGCCAATAAATAAATACGATAAAATTTTTCTCTTAGTGCACTCATCTTTTGCTTTTATGATCATAATTTGTAGTAACAATAAAAATGAGAAATACTAATGTTTCGCACTATGTTTCAGTGCTATTGGTATGAATTTTTAATTGAATGAAACGATAGAATGCAAGGTTCAACCCGGGTTGAACGAACGCAACTCGGCTTCGACTTTGAAAACATCGGTCCAAAATGTAAGTTGTGTTTATTACGATACCACTATTTTTTCTCTGGTTGATGAGTCGCCATTATATCAATAAAGGTAACTGTTCATCATAAGCTTTCAATTAAGATAAATCCCTGAAAACCAGATTTAGTATTTACCCCACAAATCCAATCTTCCTGTATAGAATTCCGAATTAACAAGTGGACCATTGGGGGCTACCTTTCTTTTTACATCAAAGTAATGTCTGACTTTATCCAAACTAGCCGAGCGGAAATCCACAGTAGGATATATGCCTGGAACTACACCACACTTTTTTGGAGTGCCACCAATATTGTCTGTCGACACTAGAACTGTATCATTGCCTGAAACAATCCAAAGAGAAAATTAAGTGAAACCTTGCACTAACATATTCTATTACAGCAAACTATAAATATATCCTATCATATAAAATATAGGTACTCCTTATGTGGATTCAAACATAATCTCATACACATTTTCAAAAATCTTTTGAGCTAGGGACTGTGCCGGAGGACTGGAAGCAAGCAATTGTTGTGCCCATTTATAAAGGGAAAGGTAGTAGGTTGGAAGCTGTAAACTATCGACCTGTTAGTTTAACATGTATTTGTTGTAAACTTTTAAAGCGCATCCTCAAAAAACCTCTTTTTGCATATTTGGTGAGTCAAAAAATCTATCTTGTCATGAGCATGGTTTTATTTCAGGCCGATCTACCAAAACCCAGCTGCTAGAATGTTTGAATAATTGGGTGTCTTATATTGATTTTGGTATTCCTGTATATTGACATCAGCAAAGCTTTTGATACAGTTAGTCATGTAAAGCTATTATACAAGTTGAAGCATCTGGGGATACCAGTTAAATTTCTGAACTGGATTGATTCGTTCTTAAGTGGTCGCTCTCAAAGGGTTAAAGTTAACGGCAACCTTTCTAACAGTTTTGAAGTAGTAAGTGGTGTCCCACAGGGTAGTGTATTAGGACCTCTTCTCTTCCTTGTGCATATCAATGATGTTGTTAGTCGTGTTAATACGAGTCATATTAAAATTTATGCTGACGATACTAAATTATATTTTGCTTGTAAAACGGATCTAGAGTTCCAGGCGCTTTTAACTGATATTGAAAACCTCTTCAGATGGTCAAATGAAAACCAGTTACAAGTTGCTCTTGAAAAATGTGTGCTCCTTCACTTTGGCAATTTCAACCCCCTACGGGAATATACAGTCGATGATATTCAAATCCCTACGGTTTCTAATGTAAAGGATCTGGGTGTGGTTGTAGACAATAATCTAAAATTTTGTGATCATTACACAAAAATGATTGGGAAGGCCGCACAGCGTACGAATGTTTTGTTTAGAACTTTTAGATGTCGTGATACTGATTTTTTGTGCTCAATGTTTATTACGTACATACGTCCGATTGTAGAATATAACTCTGCTGTTTGGAATCCACATTTAGTTAAGGATATTAAGGCTATTGAAAATGTACAGAAACGTTTCACAAAAAGAATTCCAGGCTTGAGAAACAAATCCTATGCCGAGAGGTTGGATATTTTAGGTATGGAGAGCCTTGAGTTTCGCAAATTAAAACGCAATGTTTTAGAATTATTCGCGGTATTGATGATGTAAATGTTTCGGATTTTTTTAGTTTTAGACCGGCTTCCAGTTTACGCGGTCATAATTATATGTTAATGGGAACACGATTCCGTAGAGATGAAAAGAAGTTTTTCTTTACAAATAGAGTATTGAGACTTTGGAACAGTTTACCTTCCCATATAGTTAACGCTCCTACCGTAAACAGTTTCAAGCAAAAGCTCAGCAACTGGAATTTGGCGACGTTTTGTCTTTTGTTCTAGACTTTATATATATCCTCAATAACTCGATTCAGCTGTTTAAGACGACACTCTTTTTGCTCCTTTGCATTTTTGCTTCTTGTATTGACTATATGTACGTAAGATGTTTGATGCCAGTTTTATTGTTGATTATTTTAGTTTTTTCATGGTTTTGATATTTTTATGATGGATACATGTTAGCAGTTGTGTTACAACTCTTTGTATTCCTTTTCAGTAAATGTGTTTCTGTGTTCTTGTGAGTTTTTACTGAATAAACACTTGTTTGTTTGTTTTGTTTGTTTGTTATTGTTACTTCAGCTACATCTAACTTAGGGCAGTTCTAGCCTCCGTGGCATAATTGACGGAGCGTTCAAGAATACCCGAAATACTGCTGTTTCGATTCCCACCTCAGCCCCGAATTTTTAATAACTTAATACTTTAATATTAGATCACTATCGGTTTTTTTCACTATCACTATCACGATCACTATCCGATGCTCAAACAAATGGCGGCTAACAAAGCAATAATAAATGAAGTGATTTATTGTGAACAAATTTACCCAAATACGACCATATCAAATCTCTAAGATATCTAGTATAGTTTTTGTCACAGGCAAAATAACTGCTGTACTCATTTTCCACCTGAACTGTTATAATGGGGCCTCCGTGTTTGTACAAGTATGGTTTAATTTTCGGCATTAAGACACCAAACCATCGGCGAACTGCTTTGATGTAGCTGAAACAAGCACTACAGTTTACATTTTGTTTCTGTTGCTATTTTATCTTTATAGCATAAAATCAATTCAATTCTACACAATTGCGGCAAAAAATTAGAAATGAAATGATAAAATACGCAAAAGTATCAGTTTTATGATATCAAATTTGCAAGTGGCAAAACTGTTAAGTTGATACTAAAATCTGGTTCACGAGCAAGTTGTGGAAGCTAAATTACTTTATTTTAGCATACCTAGACAATTTATAAAACCTTGCCATGAAAAATTGGAAAAACAACATTTTCTGCGGTGTTCTTGCTCTCTTACAGTGCAGTAGGAACAACCAACAATAATGTGTAATTAAAATTCGAAAAATTGTAAGCCTAAAAGGTGTAGAATTCAGAATATGCATAGCAAACTCCGTTTCTTGTGTTTACCGAAATCAGTTTCTGCTTCTTTTAGGAAAACTCAGAACAAACTTTTTATCCATAGATCTAAGCTTGATTCCTGGATGGTCTCGAAGAAGCCACCATGGAAGTCCACCCATGTCTACTTCATTGCAAACGTAGGGCCCTAAAACAACACTGTCCAACGTTACATCGGAATCACTTTAAAATAAATACAGCAAAATGAGTGGACTGTTCTTTCTTTCCGCGGAAGATGTTAAATTCTGTTTTGCCCAAGAAATAATGGGCGAAGTTTGGTCCATCATTTCGTAAGGGCGTCATCAAGTTGAGTTTTACTGTGCAACAAAAACTTCACTCCAGAGCCTTTGAATACTTCAAAATTAATCACATCATTCTTCCAGGGTTGCATTGGTGTGCATGCAATGGGTTGTTGCAACCAATTAGTTAATAAGTGCAATAGCAATAAATTTAATTAATTTTTTGCACTGAAGTATCCAGCCAAGGAATGAAACCAACCTGGACGAAAGATAACTAGCAATCCGAGTTGGTGAGCTAAATCCATGAATTTAGTAAAATTTTTTCGACCATCAAATTCATAGGATCCTGGATTGGGTTCATGATAGGTCCAAGGGATGTGAATTTGAACCGCATCAAGACCTAATGCCTTCAATTTTATCAAACGATTTGACCAGTACTGGAAGGGTACTCGGAAATAGTCCATTGAGCCGGCCACATACTGAAACGGTTTTTGATCTTTTAGGAAACAATTTTTTGCGAAGTCTATGGCGAATGAATTCGCGAACGTCGACTCAATCAATGCGATAACTGCGACAGCAAGACAGATCGCGGCTGCGATTTTAACCGGAGACGACAACATAATGCACATAAATATTGCGGTGTAATAGTTAATTAAAAACTAACTTTCACGTTGGCGTTTCAAAGTCGGATTGAAAGTTTAAAGAACTGCAAATTGTGGCCGAATCACGTGTAGTTTGTAACGTCAGACTCAGCTTTTATAAAAAGCATATTAATTTATTTGTTCGTCTGAATTTTATTGCTCCTGTCTTCACCGAAACGTGCTTCCGATGTTTTGGGCTAAAAGCTTGAAGGTGCATATAGAAAAAGATGGGCTAAACGGAAAGACCCCAAGTCTAGACAACTTCTGTTGTAGAATATTTCGTTGATTTTACTCTAAATTATTCAAAATTGAGTGCTAACTTCATGAAAACTCAATCTTAATTCTTCTTTTGTGGAAAGTCCAAGGCAGGACTTAGCTAACACTTTAAATTTGGGCGCAATTTACAATCAGTCTTAACTTGGGAATTTTCGAAGTAGGCGGTTCCTAACACCTTTTCCAATTATTACGCTATCATCAAGCTTTACACCGTGGCAAGAAAAGGCCAATCATCTAAATCTAGAAATACTGTATCAAGATGTTCTATTCCAATTTATCCCATCCCCCCACTTCATACACTTTGTCATGCTTTGCAGTAACCTATGTGCAAGGATGAAACGCTTTTTCGATTTCTGTTGCTACTCCAGCCGCTATTGCGTGGAGCGGTAGTGGCAGACTTAGTTTTGTCTAATGCGCAACGACAGCTCTGTATCATTACTTAAATCACAGTTCAAACTGTGGACGACAGCACAAAATACCACTTTTCTTTCCGTTACTATCTAGTACGTATATTCTAGCGCACCTATTATTATTAGTTGCAAGGACCAATCAGCGAGCTAAGTTGCCGCCAGAAATCGACCCAAATGCGATTGCGGCAACTTTTTCTCAGTTACCGGAACAGTCACATTGGGCGAACTTTGGAGCAACTTACTTACTAAGTTGCCCCAAAGTTGCCCAGTGTGAACTGGCCTTTACAGATCATCAACTATTTACAAATGTCCCATCCCACCAACTTAACAACATACCAGGTCTCAGAACAACCAATAGACCCAAACGCTTGGCCAAATCAAAGAAGTGTGTGAAGTTCTTTTGATGGCTAAATTCGTATTTGCCCGGTTGTACTTCATGATAAAACCAAGGAATATAGTTTTGTACAGCGTGAATTCCGACTGTCCGAAGTTTTCTCAATCGATCATTCCAGTACTGATACGGAACTCTGTAGTAGTCCATGGAAGCGGCCACATACTGAAACGGCCGACCGTCCTTCAGGAAACTGTTCGACTTAAAGTCTATGCTAAACTCTTCACCACAGCATTCTAACAGTAACACTGAAGAAACAAGAGTAACAATTAAACAAGACACTTTCATTTAGAAACCGAAAAGGCAGATTTCAAAACCAGGACTGCACAACAGTGAAGTGTAAAATGCGAACATAATTTCAGATTCTTGCTAAACTTGACACTTTTTCAACTTTATTGCATTAAACCTGTGTGTTAAAAGAAAAGCGCTTTCGTGTTACTTAATTTAACCGCAGCCATTTTCAAAACATCATTTGTGGTGAGATTTAGAACGGAGGCAGGAACAGGATACTTGAAACTCTTGTGGACTATTTCTTGATATTCTGCTTGATTTTTAATCCTAAATTATTAAAATGTAGTGCTATCTTTACGAATGGTAAATGAAAAATTGTTCTCTTCTAGTAGAAATTCTAGTCTACTTAGCTAATGTTTCAAAGATTGTAACTATTCAGTAGTTCTTACAAAAGGTTGTATTCTGATTTGAGCTCCGCTGCGAACTACTTAAGCTTAACCGATTTTAGGTTTAATTTCAAATTTGGCTGTTTGGGTTTGTTGCGCACGTACCTTACCTTCGGAACAGTCTTGGTATGTCTAACTGCATTCATTTTGATGGAACCCCTTTGAATTCTTGGGATTCTTGGGCTTCTGTGCATCTCATGGGGACCCAGCAAAATTTAATCCTTAATGACACTTCACAATAGAAAAGGTCAATTCAAGGTCAAATTGGACTCTGGCTATTTAAGTCCCCACACTAGCACAAATGTTACCGTAATCTAAAGATGAATTTAATGCTATGTAGTGAAGAATAATTCTTGATATATAAGTTTCCTATTGACTGCTAAAGTTTTTTTAGGTGTAGGAAAAAGTGTAGGCAACACGGCTTGCCGTGAAAACTTTAATTTTCATAACATTATCTTAAGGTGGTGGTGGTATCCTTTTGTGCAGTGCTTTTGTGGTGATTTTTTGAAACGCTATGACTTTCGCAATTTTGGGAGTTGCAAAGAGCTTTATACATCGTTCTAAAGCTTATTATCTGTACATTCACATGAGCTTACAGAACTGGCAAAATTAGCAAAAAATAGTAGAAATTTTCTGACATACTGACATCTAACAGGATGAATATAGACCAAAAGTTTTTGAACATCGATTTCTCAAAACTGAAGAATCGGCCAAAAGTTCTTTTTGTGCCACGATATGAAGAACATATGGGCCGAGGGTCGCTTTTTGGATTTGGCTCAGCAGGTCTACGCAATGCGTTTTAGCCCAAACCAAGAAAATCGTCCCTCCGCAGAAGTGCGAATTTCGATTCGGCCTAAAATTTCCGAAATCCGTCGAGTAGTTTCTGAGAAATCGATGTTCGAAACAAAATAATCGCAGTTTTGCCAAAACGGTTTTTCGACCAAATCTGTAGCTGAAAGCAATAAAGTCCGGCTAATAGGCATTCATAAAATGTGCATTTGGACGATGTATCGATTGAGTATAACCAAGAGTACATAATACATATTATGTATTATGTACTCTTGGTATAACTAAGCCACTTTTGTCCTTAACATGTGGCAGTAATTTTGAAAAAACTGATTTCCTCGAAAATGGCCATTTTTTGACCCTAAAAACAGTTTTTGCTTATACTGACTTAACCACTGGAGATAGCTCAAAGGTTGTAAGAACAAAAATGTTCATTTTCGAGTCCTCTTTCCAGCTACACCAACCAATCCCGTGTCTTGTCTACCTACTGGGAGCTTAAGGCCAAAAATCAAAACTTCTTATCTTTTGGCCTAAGAATACGGGACTGGTCCTAAAATGTTAAAGAGCACGGAAATAGGTTATTTCGTAAGGTTTAGCCCTTTGCGTAAAGGATTAAAGCCGTTGGAGTTAAAAATACCCGAAAGGAAACCAGTACCTTAAAACACTTGTAAAAACTTTATTCAAGAAAAATCATCTATATACAAGAGCGGTTTTATCACAGCTAAAAAGGGTACCTTGGTATTTGACAGAGGTGTCGAATGATATAATCAACATCTCCCGAAAATGTTTACTTCAGTCTGCAAAAAAATCAGAGAAATTGCACTTCTTCAAAAATCCGTTAATTTTTTGGAAATCCAAATTAGTTTCATTTCATTGTATTCATCAAAAACAGAAAATGTTAAGCTCCATTTCCATGTAAAGATGGCCTCTTAACTCTAAACAAAGAACGAATACTCATAGTTTAAAGTTGATGTCTCCAAAAGCAATCACCATCTTAAAACACTTTAGCAGTCAATAAGAAACTTATCAAGAATTATTCTTCACAACATAGCATTAAGTTCATCTTTAGATTACGGTACATTTGTGCTAGTGTGGGGACCTAAATACTCAGAGTTAAATTTCACATTGAATTGACCTTTTGTGTTGTTAAGTGAGTCCAACTCAACTCAGCAGGGAGCCACTTAACGCTGGAGGAAAAGTCATTAAGGATTAAATTGTTGGGTCCCGACGAGAGGCACAGAAGCCGATTCTTGATGCCTTTTGTGAGTAAACTTTTTGCTTTTTAATAAATAAACAAATAAACGTCTTATTTTGCAAATAAACTCGCGGCATAAACTCGGCTCTTTCCGTTGGATAGGGTAAGCGATTTGAGACAAGGCGGACACGCACACACTCTAGATTCCGCAATCTTCACTCTTAAGTCTGACCAAAAAATGTAGGGAGCGAAATTGTTTTGTTTATACTGAATTAGCGGTACATTTTTGGTGCAGAAATGAATATATTTTCTGAACCGTTATGGCATGAATTTTCTTTTGGTTGAAAAAGAAATTTGAAAAAAATTAGAATTCATGAAAAGAAGATTCTTAAGTTTTGAAAGATCAGTAGATGCCACGAACTAGCCGTTTCGTGAAACATTAGCCTATGTCCGAAACATATTGTATCCCGAGTATAAGCTAACTTTGTCAAGAATTGGGATAGGTATTAAGTTTTCTATTTTCAAAATTCTTTGATCTTTGCCGCTTTTCCAACTTTGACTTGCTATTACTCGTGATTCACTCAATGGAAAATTTTTTCAATTTTTCAGGATTTTCAGAACCGCTTTTGTGTCAGCTTTCATGTGATTTATGTGGTGTTTCAAACTTTGAAAATCGGTTTTTTCGAAAAATACCACTGTTTGACCCAAAATTTCAGAATGCGAATCCAGCAAAAATGAGTAAAAATAGCATAATCACAAAGTTAATCTGAGCTCAATCCAACGCTATAAACTGGCTACGACTACCCCAGCAGCGATTTTCTAAAAATATGTAATCTCCGGTTCTGTCGTTCCCTACAGGTAATCTTACAGCAGTCCTTCGAGGAGGTGATTCTGCCAAAAGACTGGCTAACGGCACATGTTGTTCATATCTGCAAAGGGAAAGGCCCTCGGTCTGCCCCGAAAATTACAGACCGATATCACTGACTTGTATTTGTTCCAAAATCATGGAAAAAGTTCTAAATAAATTTTTGCTGGACTACCTTCTCAGAAACAAGCTGATAACAAAAGAGCAGCATGGTTTCATGGCAAATCGCTATACCCAAACACAGCTACTCGAATGTTTGAATACCTGGACAACAAATTGTGATGAGAAAAAGGGGTTAAAGTTTTGTAAGCCCTTCGATTCAGGTTCACATGCTTACTACAAAGCTAGTTGCTTACGGAATAAGGGGATATGCCTTAAAGTGGTTAAGTGCATTTTTGCAAGGGAGGACCCAGTACGTTAAAGTGAACAACGATTGTCGACTTTCTGCGAAGTTATAAGCGGCTTCCAGAGGGCAGCGTTCTTGGACCTACGCTATTTCTTATTTATGTTAACCTTCCCGACGCATCTATAAGCTCAGACGTAAAAGTATTTGCAGATGATCCTAAAATTTACTGTTCTGGGTCATCCCTAAATGACTTTGTTTCTTTTCATAGTGACTGTAAAAACATTCTGCGTTGGGCTTCTCGAAATCAATATTTGATTGCCTTTCATAAAAGCTGACCTTTGAAATTGGTGAACCGTATATTGCTAATGATTTTGATATAGATGGCTGTTCAATACCAAAAACTAACATGGTAAAAGATCTGGGAGTTCTCGTTAGTACTGATTTGAAATTTTCATCTCTGCGACAAAATTTGTGCAAAAGCACATTAAAACATGACCCTAATATTAAAACATTCTGTTGCCGCGATGTGCAGTTTTTAGTGGCCATGTGTACAATGTATGTTAGACCTATCTTAGAGTACTGTTAATGTGTATGGTCTCCTCACCTTAAAAACATTGTAAAAGTGCAAACTGTTCAGAGACGGTTTACTAAAAGAATACCAGAAATTAAAAATTTTTCTTACAAGAACCGTTTGCAGCTGACTAGACTGTAGTCTTTAGAATGTCGCAGACTTAAAGCTGATCTTGCTCAAACGTATAAGATTATTCATCAGTATGATAATGTAGGTTCACCAGAGTTTTCTACCTATGCAGCTTTCTCCGGCACATTAAGCCACTTCTTAAAATTACAAACTTTTAAGTCTCTTTTGGATTGTAGAAAGCACTTCCTTTTCAAATCAGATGATATCTGTTTGGAACGCTCTGGAACATGCTGCTGTTACCGCGCCAAACATTTTTGTTTTAGATATCTTGATTCTGTTGACCTTAGTTCTGTGTTAAAGTATGACTTTGACTAGTACGTATTATATTTGTTAATTCTGTTTATGAACCGTGTTTTGCAAGTAAGTTGCTTGTGTACTCATATATATTCTGCTGCATGCAGGATCTTGTGTGTTTCCAATTTGGCCTTGTAACTTAGTGTACGTTTGTGAGGTTCACTGTCATGCATATGTATCTGCTATAACTGGCCAAATAAACTGTTTTGTTGTAATTCTACATATTGCTAGTTTCTAATACCTGTTGCCTACCACTGCTGAAAGTGTGAAATGGATTCATTGAAAAATCTACTTAGAAGAACCGTTCCCGGTATGCAACCCCCCCAGGTGGTAGTACCCACTACCGGCATTTAGTACGTAATTATTGCATGCATTAAGCAATCTTGACAGAATATTGGGTATGTCAAATCTGGTTGGCAAGCTATCGTTGTGTAAAACCGTGGTGTCAAAAAGCGCATAATTGGCTAGCTACCGCATGCGCGCAAGATCAAAGTTTTATTTAAGGTGGTAGTACCACAACAGGGGTGGACTTTGAACAGATACATTGAACTAAAAACTTAATTAATCGGCTCAAAATTTGGCACATTTGTTCTTTATCAGGTTTTGCATCCAATCCAATGCGCTGGCATTCTGCGTTGTGGGGGGCTGGCTTGCTGTCTACAAAAGAGGCAATGTATTAAAAGCTTTGAATTTAAATATCTCCTTCATTCCTTTATAAATTTGTTTGAAATTTTCCACGCATACTTTATTAACGTAGACGCGCAGATAGTTTTTGGTTTTTCGTAAAAGTACATTTTTGGTTTTTGGCTTATTTTGAAATATTTTAAATTCTATAACTTGCAAACTAATGAGTTTTTTCAAAAACAAAGGAAACCGCCTGAACGTATGCAGATATAAAGCATATCTGGAAAACTTGGTCACGTTTGGTTGAAGCAGTGACGAGAAAATCAAAAAGAAAGAATTCGTAACTTTTCATTGTATGCTTTGGTTTTAGAAGTTCGCTATGCTTTCAATCAGCTGCAATTAGTGTTTTTGTTAAATAATACACATAAATAACACAATGACAACATCTAAAACCCAGTAGATTTAATTTTTGTATAAAATGATCTTACATTACATTGCTAGTGCAAACGATCAATGTAAATCAGCCCTATGTAAAATCATTTGTAGCTTTTGATAGAAACCACGTACAGAAGAGATGCACATCATTTTTAAACGCTTTTTATGCTCTTTCACATGATAGAGTAAAGTTTAATATATAAAACTTAAATAATATTTTGATTATTTGTATTATTATTATTATTATCACACTAGAGAAGAGCTAGAAAGTTGCTTCCAAAAGCAAAAATGTAGAACTCAAAGAGATCTTTTAAGGTGCTGGTTTCCTTTCGGGTATTTTTGACTTCTGCGGCTTTAATCCTTTACGCAAAGGGCTAAAACTTACGAAATAACCTATTTCCGTGCTCTTTAATATTTTAGGACCAGTCCACGTATTCTTAGGCCAAAAGATAAGAAGGTTTTGGTTTTTGGCCTTGAGCTCCCAGTAGGTAGACAAAACACGGGATTGGTTGGTATGGCTGGAAAGAGGACTCGAAAATGAACATTTTTGCTCTTACAACCTTTGAGCTATCTCCAGTAGTTAAGTCAGCATAAGCAAAAAACTGTTTCTAGGGTCAAAAATGTCCATTTTCGAGGAAATCAGTTTTTTCAAAATTACCGCCACATGCTTAGGACAAAATTGGCTTAGTTATACTCAATCGATACATCGTCCAAATGCACATTTTATGAATGCCTATTAGCCGGACTTTATTGCTTTAAGCTAGAAATTTGGCCGAAAAACCATTTTGGCAAAACTGCGATTATTTTGTTTCGAACATCGATTTCTCAAAAACTACTCTACGGATTCCGGAGATTTTTGGCAGAATCGAAGTTCGCACTTCTGCGGAGGGACGTTTTTCTTGGTTTGGGCTAAAACTTATTGAGTTGCAAGAAAACTCAATGCGAAGTTGCGAAATTTCGTGTTACTGTGCATTTGACCGATTTTCTCGACCGTTAAGACCTGCTGAGCCAAATCTAAAAAAACGTCCCTCGGCCCATATGTCCTTCATATTGTGGCACAAAAAGAACTTTTGACCGATTCTTCAGTTTTGAGAAATCGATGTTCAAAAACTTTTGGTCTATATTCATCCTGTTAGATGTCAGCATATCAGAAAAGTTCTGCTATTTTTTTTGCTAATTTTGCCAGTTCTGTAAGCTCATGTGAATGTACGGATAATAAGCTTTAAAACGATGTATAAAGCTCTTTGCTACTCCCAAAATTGCGAAGTTATAGCGTTTCAAAAAAACTACCACAAAAGCACTGCACAAAAGGATACCACCACCTTAAATGAGTATTTTTGTAGTGGTTAGATAGACAAGTTGGTTAGATGGACATCTAACCACTCAAGTTGGTTAGATAGACATCTAGCCGGTTAGATTGTAAACTCAGCGTAGTTTTACAATCTAACCGTTAGTTAGACAAATTTTACTATCTAACCAAATGTTTTGGTTAGATGGCCATCTAACCAACTCACATTTGGTTAGATTGGAGTTATACATTATGCCATAATTGCAGATAAGCTAAACAAACTTAAGAAAACGGTTTTATTTCATATGATATACGTTGTAGCAGCAGGTGTAGATTTCTAATTTGAGTTTTATTTTTTCATTGAACTAAGTTAAATTTTAACAAAGTTTCAGCGGTTAGAGCAGGTAATGTTCATAACTATGCAGTTGCTGCTCAACTGTCAGTAATTGGCGAAAACCGTCCTGAACGGAAATCTCCAAATTTTGAAGCGGAAATGCGCGGAAGCTGTTAGAACACCAAATGAACTGATTTTGGAAAGTTTCATCGAATTTCATCTGACTTTGTGCCGTCAACCAACAATATGTGCCCAAAAGGAATCACCACCTTAAGCAATTTAGGGCCAATACCATCACGTCGATTGATTTGGTTGTGACTAGTGATTGTAAAAACAATCTGTGATTGCCTTAGCACTGTATTATTCCATTTCTTTAATAATAGTTTGCAGTTTCTTCACATTTTACGTAATAGTTTGAAGTAGCAATTAAGAGCTAATAATGCGAGCAGGTCAACGAAGAATATGGTTGCTACTGGCTGGCTCACCGAAGTGAATTATTTTTCGGAGACATGGCAAATGGCAATTAATTAATTTTGGCACATTTTCCACAGATCATGCATCTATTATGGGTTAATTGTGGTGGGGGATATATAAACGGTAAACCCACGACCCCGATCCATTGTTCCAAAGCATCTCCAAATTTTTTTGGGGGCATGAAAGTTTTCCAAAAATCTGATGAGTTTAGTTTAGTGCATAGGTGTGTAAACCATAGGCCATAGGTGTAATTTGGGGGAGGTTTGGGGGGGGGGGGTAACCCCCCCAGCCATTTTTACAAACCACCCCCAAAAATTTTTGGGGGCCCCCGGCCCGGCCCCCCCCCCAACTGGGAAGGGGGGGGGGTAGTCGCGCCGAAGGAGCGAAAAATTGGCCAAAAATCGGGTATTTTAGGGTAAATTTTGCAAAATTTTTCAAAAATGTCCAAATTTTTGGCTTAAAGTGTTCATTACTGCATGAAATACACGTTTTCAAAAGTTTTATGGACTTTCTGACTCAATATTGACCCTATTTTGGAGTTAGAAACATGCTGGCAATCAAGTTTTCGAGTTTAAAGGCCTTGTCTAATGTTAAAATTAGTCAATGGTTGGATGTTTTTTGGCATTAGCAATGGCTGAAAATGCGATTTTTGGCATAAAAATTGAAAATTTTTTTGGGGGAGGTTTGGGGGGGGTTTGGGGGAGGTCTAAAAAGGGGGCCCGCCCCCAAATTTTGGGAGGAGGGGGCCTCCCCAACCCAAATCCCCGTGTTAGGGGGGGGGGGGGGGGGGGGACCCCTCCCCTCCCCCCAAATGGAGGGGTCGCCAACCTCCCCCTAAAAGTTTTTCCTACCCCTCCCCCCAAATGAATTTTTTCAGACCCCCTCCCGCTCCCCCCTAAAAATTTTCAAACCCCTACCTAAATTTTTTAAAATTTTCAGCTAGAAATTCGAAATTTTCCAAAAAATTCCAAAAATTAGCGAAAAATTGCTAGAATACGCTTAATTAAGCTAAAAATCGTTAAAAATAGTTGTAAATTGAGAAAATTTTTCATTTTTTTGACGAAAAACCCAACTTTTTCGCAGGTGTGGCTGGCGAAAAAAAGTGGGGGAGGGGGTTTGAAAAAAGTAGGGAGGGCTGGCTTCATAGGTGAACCAGGCTACAGTTTGCCCCCTGTGAGACCTCCCCCCACGAGAAGGCCAGACCCCCACCCCCCATACCCGACCTCGACTACTCCCCCCCAAGCCGAGCTCAGACCCCCCTCCCCCCCCCTAAAATGGGGTCCAAACAAGAGAAAAAATGCTAAATTTTTGCAAAAATTTTTGCAATTTTTCAAAAATTTTCTGAAAAAATTGGCTGGAAATAGCTAAAAACGCTAAAAAATAGGATGTAAAACGCAATACGAGTAGTTTTTGAGTACATTTATGTCGAAAATAGTAGATTTTATGTCAAAAAGGGCCATTTTTAGCTGAAAAAAATTTGGGTACAGTTTGGGTACAGTTTTTTTTGAAAATTTCCGATTTTTTAGACCCCCCAAGCCAGATTTGGACTTTTTACTCCCCCCCCCCAACCCAAACAGGTGGTACACCTATGGCTGGCTTGGCGAAAAAAGGGGGAGGGGGGGTCGCCAAAAGTCAATTTGGGGGGAGGGGTAAGAAAAATTTTCGAGGGGGGGGTCGGCGAAAAATCGGTTTTTCGTCCAAAAACTGAAAAATTTTCTCAATTCTAAGCAATTTTTAGCGATTTTTAGCGTAATCTAAGCAAACTTTAGAAATGTTTCGCTTATTTTCATCAATTTTTCGAAAAATTTCGAATTTTCAGCTAAAAATTTTCAAAAATTTAGCTAGTGGTTTGACAATTTTTAGGGGGAGGGGGTCGGCCGAAGGCCGATTTGGGGGGAGGGGTAGCAAAAATTTTTAGGGGGGGGGGGGTTGGCGAGCCCACCATTTGGGGGGGGGGAGGGGTCCCCCCCTCACACACCAATGGGTGTAACGGAGACTTGGGGTGGGGGGAGGCTTCCCCCAACTTTTTCTGGGAGGGCCCCTCTGGAGACCCCACCAACCCCTCCCCCAGGACCATAGGTGTGGCTGGCGAAAAAAGTGGGGGTGGGGGTTCAGAAAAAAATAGGGAGGGGGGGTTTGGCGAAAAAAGGGGGAGGGGGGGGTCGCGAAAAGTCGATTTGGGGGAGGGGTAAGAAAAATTTTCTAAGGGGGTCGGCGAAAAATTTCGAAAAAAGTTGGTTTTTCGCAAAACAATTGAAAAATTTTCTCAATTTACAGCTATTTTTAACGATTTTTAGCTTAAATAAGCGAATTCTAGCAATTTTTCGCCAATTTTTAGAAAAATTTAGAATTTTAAGCTAAAAATTTTCAAAAATTTAGGTAGGCGTTTGAAAATTTTTGGGGGGGGGAGGGGTCTGAAAAAATCGATTTGGGGGAGGGGTAGGAAAAAATTTTTAGAGGGGGTTGGCGACCCCTCCATTTGGGGGGAGGGGTCCCCCCCACTCCCCCCAAACACACCAATGCCCAGGACCCCCCAACCCTCCCCCAAAAAATTTTTTCAAATTTTATGCCAGAAAATCGCATTTTCAGCCGTTTCTAATTTCAAAAATCAAAAACTCTATAATTAGACAGTACGTAGTTTTAAACTAGCAAACTTGTTTGCCACATGTTTTTATGTCCAAAATAAGGTCAATATTGAGTCAGAAAGTCTATAATACAGGTAAAAACGTGTATATATATATTTCTCGCACTCATAAACACTTAAAGCCAAAAATTTGACTTTTCCAAAACTGTTGCCCTAAACGTTTACCCTAAAAATACCCAAATTTTGGCCATTTTCGCGCTTCGGCGCGACTACCCCCCGGCCCCCCCCCAATTGGGGTGGACGCCCCCCCCCAAAGGCTGGAGGGGCTACCCCCCCTCCCCACCTTACACCCACTAGCGTAGCCAGAAAAAAATTTCGGAGGGGGGCAAGCCAAAAATGTTCGGAAATTTCTACCGTAACTAAACAGTTGTTGGAAATTTTTAAGCAAAATCTGGGGCTTTTTTGAGATATTTTCGTTAAAAAGTAGCGCCGCTGGCGAAAATTTTTCGAAATATTTATTCGCGTTGCTGCTACTCCTTAAAAAATTTTCTTTTGTCTCCGATTTCGGGGGGGGGCATGCCCCCCTCGCCCCCCCTGGATACGCGCCTGCTTACACCTATGGGTCCCCCTCCCCCGGAATTTTGGGGGCCCCCCTTTTTAGACCCCCCCAAACCCCCCAGACCTCCCTTAAAAAATTTTCTATTTTTATGCCAAAACTAGTATTTTCAGCAATTGCTAATGCCGAGAAACCTGCAATCATTAAGTAATTTGAACAATAGACAGTGTTTTTAAACTCAAAAACTTGGTTGCCAACATGTTGGTCCAAATTGTCCACATTTGGAAGGTCCAAATTTGGCTTGGGGGACCCCACCAAAATCCGAAATTTGGTGGGGGGACCCCTAAACTGTACCCAAGTTTTTTTAGCTGAAAATGCTCCTTTCGATGTATATATACAATACATTAAACGTACTCGAAAGCTTCTGTCAATAGTTTTCGTATGCGAAAATAGGGTTTGATAATCGACAAATTTGTGCTAAAATATGCTTAAATGGTGTCCGTTCATTTGGTATACTGACATTTCGTATACTGACATTCCGTATACTTACATTTGGTATACTACTTTTTATTTTTACTTGCCACAATATTTTACTGGTTGATAAGATGTGCAATAGATATGTGATCATGTTTTCTCTGTTATTACAATTTTGAACAATTGCTTTGATTCTTTGGTCCAGTATTCTTGGCGAATTCTGTTTCCTTGTGCCAACTGAGCTATATACCAGTCGCGAGTTCTATCGTTGTAGCTCCTTTATAGCTGCAACAAACTCCCAAATATTTGGATGAACCTTTCCTACGAATTTCTTTAGTTTGCTGTGAAACCCTTCCAGCTGGTTAGTAGCTCTATCTTCGTTGTCTCTGAGATCCATCACGGCTTTCAGTTGCTTGTCTTTTCACTTCATGTCGCACCTGCACAGCTTCCCTCTCTCCTTCAATGGGTGCATGGGAGAGCTCGCGGCCGGATTCAAAAATTGTTCGGTTGTTGGGTGTAATGGCTCTTCCACCACCGGAAAAATCCGGTTTTTCGGCGGCCGTCGGCCGCCCTTCACCCCCCCAGAACTTCCCCTCCTGCACATGTCTGGTTCGTACCACCAGTAATCGTACACGTAATGGTACGTAGCTTAAGTTTAAAATAATTTTTATTGTGTGTATACGAAATGTCGGTATACGAAGTGTCGTTATACGAAATGTAAGTATACCAAATGTCAGTATACGAAATGTAGGGGAACCGCTTAAATTAGCCCAGGTTGTGGCTTATGATTGCGTATATTGCCTTTTAATTGTTATAGATAACCATCTTTGGGTGTTTATAGCTGATTTATAGCCCTTTTTCCGAATTTTTTTTCAAAAATGTTCACAAATTACAAAAAATTTCTTCAAAAAATTTTGCATTTTTTACTCGGTTTTGACTCAATTTTGGGGGGGTTTGAGCTCGGCTTGGGGGGGAGTAGTTGAGGTCGAGTAGGGGGGGGGGGAGGGGGGTCTGGCCTCTCCGTGGGGGGGTCTCACAGGGGGTAAACTGTAGCCTGGTACAGCTATGGGTCGAGGGGGGTGTTTGGAAAAAGCTGGGTCAAGCTGAGCCGCTGTGCTCTGAAGAACTGCAAAGGCGTAGACTAAAATATCTTGGTCATATCCTGCGCAGACCCATCTCTTTTCTGGCGAAAAGAGCATTATTGGTAGACCCTCCTCCCTCATCCTGGCGGTATCCGATTGACGTGGGCTAAGGACGATTCTGAAGGACCTGTCCTGTCGGGCCCTCCATCGTATCCATCGATTCCTGGTCCTCGGAGTGGAAGACTATACTCACGGAGGGACCTTGCCATGGATAGGCACTAATGGACGATCATGGTCTACTCTATCTCTGGAAACAGCTGAGGGTCCTACTCAGGCCTCCACTGTAAGCAAGCAAGTAAGCAAGTACAACCTGCCTTCTGGGGACTCATGTGTATTTTACATGCGACGAAAACGAGCAGAGCATTTTTGGTTTCTAACACACACCACGTGTCAGGGGGCTGGTTCTGTTTTTGTTGGGAATAAAAACGCTGATCCAGAGATTAAAACAGATGGACGATTTAAGTTTTGGGATTCTGGGCAGCTGGTCTGATGGGGGTTGGAGTTGGAACATTTGTGTTCATCCCTACCCCCTTTTTTATTCGATGGGGGCAATTAATCTTACTAAACCATATGGTCTGTCGACTTCTGCTGAACCCAGGCAGGTTCACACACATACACACACACACACACACACACACGCACGCACGCACCAGGGCTTGACTACTCCTGCGTATATACTAAGATTAGAGTTGACCTTGTATTTGCTGAAGCTAGAGAAGGTTTTTGCTTTTTCCTGTTTTTTATATCACTTGCTATATACATGCATTTATATATATAAGTCCGGCCCTATATCTCTGCTTATTGGGTGGTTATTTTCTTAGCCTATCGTGTCCTCATATGTTTGTTCGGTTTTATGGCTCGAAGGGGAGGGGGGGGGTAAAGATGCAGCACTGATTTGCTTTTCTCTAACTTTTCTGAATCTTCTTGACATAAAGTATATACATACGTATATGTATATAGTATGTATAATACGTAGCTCTAACAGCTCTTATTTTTCCAGCAGCCCCTTTTTTTCGTCTAAACAAACACTCTGGATTTCTTTCCCTTCCTAAGGCCAACCCGGGCTCAACTTTCCCTCAAAGCCGGGCCCAGGCAATGCAACCATGGAAAAATCTCTCATGGTTTCATTGCCTGCCGGCCTGGACCCGGCTTTACGAGGGGCTGGTTGGATTTTTAGCTGACACTGAGCTTTAGCATAGACGTAAGTATATACATATATATGTGCTTTGCAAGATCTATACGTATATATATACTTACGTTACGTATATATAGTACAAATTTGGTTGACCTTAGCTAAGTCTTCTCCCCCCTCCCTTATATAAGTCTAGCTTCCTTTAGTTTTCCCCATTTTGGTTCTGCCATCTATCTCTATTCATTTCATCCCCCGGTAGTGTCTGAGTTTTATGTAACAGCCGAAACATATATCTAATATATATATAGCCAGGCCGGCAGTATATATATATATATATATACGTATATAAATTATATATTATATATATACAAGACCAGCGGCTGGGCTATATATATGCTTGTC
The DNA here is from genome assembly GCA_030248195.1 of Trissonchulus latispiculum. NCBI lineage: Eukaryota > Metazoa > Nematoda > Enoplea > Enoplida > Ironidae > Trissonchulus > Trissonchulus latispiculum. The sequence continues at coordinate 20,169 of JASAND010021855.1, forward strand.
CTTGGGTTGTTTATTGCTTCTAACAGAAACATGGCCCTAGATATTTATCGGATAATGTATATATTATATGGGTGGCCCCCAAAGCAGATTATATATGTGTGTGTACAGAAAGCATTCATTCAATATGAACACATGTGTACGTACGTATATTATATGTTAAACATATTATATACAAGTCTTGGTTAGGGTTTAAGTGTCTAAGCCTAGCAAGCAGAAGCAACAGGCAAGGCCGGCTATTTCCTAGATCCGTCGAATTTATCGTTTCTGCCTAGCCTGGTCTTAGGCTTAGGTTTAGGTTTATATCATAGGGGTCGCGACAGCGACCCCTATAATATGTGTCAAAAGTCCCTGGAGACACCGTAAAATAAGCTGCGCAGAGGCTGCGCAAAATCCTGCGCAGATCCTGCGCAGATTTCATGCCCAAATTGTAGAGCACATCGAGTTTAGTAAGTGTGCGAAGTTTCAGCCCCGTATCACTTCCCGTTAAAAAGTTGCGCCCCGGACCGGTTATGGCGGCGATGTTTTTTTATTTTTTCCGGTTTCTCCTATTTAATGGTCGTATTGTCCTGACTTTCCGCCTCTTTTACGTAATCTGCAACGGAGGCCGGACCTAAAGGGGTATAGGGTCTGGTAGTACCCCTTGCGCCATTTAAGAATCGCTACTCTTTTTGCGCCGCAGGTGCGCCACAGCGCCGCAGCGGCGCCGCAAAGTCGGCTGAGAGCGAAAAGTGACCATTTTTGTGGTCGCTGCGCAGCTCGAACGTTAAGAGCTGGAGCCGATTTCTTTTTATATTCAGAAACTACGTATATTGAACTAACTAAATAGCTAAGTCTCGTTTCTCTATCACTTCCCATGCGACCACAGTAGCCGGTCAAAAATGTGAAAATTCGAAAAATGAAAAATCGAAATTTCTCGCTGTGTATTCAACTTAGAAAGCTCAATTCTTTCATACAAAGGTTTTCTGGCACGGCGAATTGATTCCCGTAAGCAGTTGTGCCGTCGGACCCACCCATATTGCTGGGCTGGTTCCACTTTGCTGTCGGGAGGGTCAAGTCGGTACCGACTTCCAAGAACACCATATAGGACTCTGCATGGCCTCTCAAAACTTTGTCCATAGGGGTTTTCTGGTGCACCCAGCTCATTTCCGGTGTCCGTTTTGCCGTCCGACCCACCCATTTTGCTGGGCTGGTTCCACTTTGCTGTCGGGAGAATCAAGTCGGTACCGACTTACAAGAACACCATATAGGACTGTGCATGGCCTCTCAAAACTTTGTCTATAGAGGTTTTCTGGTGCGCCCAGCTCATTCCCGGAGTCCGTTTTGCTGTCCGACCCACCCATTTTGCTGGACTGGTTCCACTTTGCCGTTTGAAGGGTAAATCGGGTAGGGGGTCAAGTGGTCATAAATAAAATTTTTCAAAAGTGGTCAAATTTGGTACCAAATGAAAGCCCTAAGTGAGCTGAACAACTTTTGTCATAGAATTGCATGCTCAAAGTGGCTGTAGAGTGCTGTGGTGTGGTGGGGATGTAAGCGATTTTGGGTCAAACATGAAAATCTTCAAAAGTGGTCAAATTTGGTACCAAATGAAAGCCCGCATCGAACTGAGCAACTTTTGTCATTGAAGTGCGTACCTAAAGTGGCTGTAGAGGGCTGTGGTGGGGTGGGGTGGGGACTTAAGCGATTTTGGGTCAAAAATTAAAATTTTCAAAAGTGGTCAAAGTTCGAGTCAAATGAAGGCCCGCATCGAACTGAACAACTTTCGCCATAGAACCACCCACCCAAAGTTGCTGTGTCGGATTTATATACTTGCTTTCTCAACCGGAATTTAAACGACAGACATAGGCCCAGCCCAACACACATATTATCCCCTTTTGTGCGGAGCATTTTTGTTACTTGTATATAATTTACGTATATTTGTCTTGTTTCTATATAAATGTATATGTAGATATAATATATATATAATTTACGGTTCATGACCTGTTTCCTAAAAAATGGAATTCAAACTCGGATTGTTCCATTCAAGTTTAAAATATTTGAAAACGTGCGAAGTCGTCCCTCTTCCCCAGTTTTTGTAGGCTTAATACTATCATAGTTTTTATAGTCTCTAATCTCTATAGTTTTTTGGAATGTCTTTTCCATTTTCTCCTGCAAAGTAAAGTTGTTTACCAATTTTCTACTTTTGTCGTTTTTTATACTCTGTGGTATTGAGGCACCCCATAATATGAGCTAAAACGGTCAAATGCAGCCTTTGAAAACGTTAATTAAGCAAAACTAATTAACGGTAAGGAGTTGAGAGCTAAAATTTGCATTTCTGAAATCTCCAGGCCAAGAGCTTTCGAATGATTACCAAACTTGCCCGGAAAAATGAACTTTGAAAAAATCGACTTTTCTGACCACTTTGTATGTGTGGTTTTTTTTCTGTTGTGTTCGTCCTTTACGCTTTTGTACAATTTTGTGTCCAACGGATTTTTCACATGGCTTATGGTGGTAACCTTTACCTATTATTATCTTGTTAGCGAAACCATGAACCTGTTCACTATTGATTATTTTGGCCCAATTCGGCTCCTAGCGGTTTCTACAGATTGTCAAACATGGGGTTGCGAAGCGTTTGGACTTAGAAATTTTTCGAGGCCCCAACATAGAAAATTGTCAAAAAGTCGTCTAAAATAGCGTTTTTCGGCCATTTGGTGGTGCCCATATATAGGAAATCGGGGTCGCTGAAAACGATGAGCATATCGCCGAAACCGACGGATGTGACCCTCGGGCTGCATGGCGCCCGTGGTTCCTCGCCCAGGGTCAAAGTTGGGAAAAGTCCCCAAAAACAGCTATTTTCGGCCATTTGGTGGTGCCCATATATAGGAAATCGGGGTCGCTGAAAACGATGAGCATATTGCCGAAACCGACGGATGTGACCCTCGGGCTGCATGGCGCCCGTGGTTCCTCGCCCAGGGTCAAAGTTGGGAAAAGTCCCCAAAAACAGCTATTTTCGGCCATTTGGTGGTGCCCATATATAGTAAGTCGGGGTCGCTGAAAACGATGAGCATACTGCCGATACCGTCCGAAGTGACCACTGGTCAGCATGGCTCCCGTGGTTCCTCGCCCGGGGTCAAAGTTGGGAAAACTCACTATAAACAGCTGTTTTCTGCGTTTTGGTTGGGGGCATATATAGTAAATCGACTACGCTCGTTTCAATGGGCATATTTCTGAAACCGATGGAAGTGACCAGTGGTCACTACGGCTTCGGGGGCCTATTGACCACTGGTCAAATGGCCTAAAACAGCGTTTTTCGGCGTTTTGGTCGGGGGCATATATAGTAAATCGACTACACTCGTTTCAATGGGCATATTTCTGAAACCGATGGAAGTGACCAGTGGTCACTACGGCCACGGGGGCCTATTGACCACTGGTCAAATGGCCTAAAACAGCGTTTTTCGGCGTTTTGGTCGGGGGCATATATAGTAAATCGACTACGCTCGTTTCAATGGGCATATTTCTGAAACCGATGGAAGTGACCAGTGGTCACTACGGCCTCGGGGGCCTATTGACCACTGGTCAAACGGCCTAAAACAGCGTTTTTCGGCGTTTTGGTCGGGGGCATATATAGTGAATCGACTACGCTCGTTTCAATGGGCATATTGCCGAAACCGATGGAAGTGACCACTGGTCACTATGGCCTCGGGGGCCTATTGACCACTGGTCAAATGGCCTAAAACAGCGTTTTTCGGCGTTTTGGTCGGGGGCATATATAGTAAATCGACTACGCTCGTTTCAATGGGCATATTTCTGAAACCGATGGAAGTGACCAGTGGTCACTACGGCCTCGGGGGCCTATTGACCACTGGTCAAATGGCCTAAAACAGCGTTTTTCGGCGTTTTGGTCGGGGGCATATATAGTAAATCGACTACGCTCGTTTCAATGGGCATATTTCTGAAACCGATGGAAGTGACCAGTGGTCACTACGGCCTCGGGGGCCTATTGACCACTGGTCAAATGGCCTAAAACAGCGTTTTTCGGCGTTTTGGTCGGGGGCATATATAGTAAATCGACTACGCTCGTTTCAATGGGCATATTTCTGAAACCGATGGAAGTGACCAGTGGTCACTACGGCCTCGGGGGCCTATTGACCACTGGTCAAATGGCCTAAAACAGCGTTTTTCGGCGTTTTGGTCGGGGGCATATATAGTAAATCGACTACGCTCGTTTCAATGGGCATATTTCTGAAACCGATGGAAGTGACCAGTGGTCACTACGGCCTCGGGGGCCTATTGACCACTGGTCAAATGGCCTAAAACAGCGTTTTTCGGCGTTTTGGTCGGGGGCATATATAGTAAATCGACTACGCTCGTTTCAATGGGCATATTGCCGAAACCGATGGAAGTGACCAGTGGTCACTACGGCCTAGGGGACCCATTGACCACTGGTCAAACGGCCTAAAACAGCGTTTTTCGGCGTTTTGGTAGGGGGCATATATAGTATATCGACTACGCTCGTTTCAATGGGCATATTGCCGAAACCTACGGATGTGACCCTCGGGCTGCATGGCGCTCGTGGTTCCTCGGCCAGAGTCAACGTTGGGAAAAGTCCCCAAAAACAGCGGTGGGTGGGTCCTGTGTGGGTCAGAATGAGATCGAATATGCTGCCACGTACTCTACAACAATACCAAAAATGGAAGAAGACAAGTAGGAAAAATGCTCCTTGCAGTCGCATGTAAAATGCAATATGAGCTAAGGGCAGCATTTAAATACGTATAAGACAAGAGTTAAAATACTTAATATGAGCGGAGCCAGCATCTAAATGGGTAGAAGACAAGATTCAAAATGCTTAATATGAGCCAGCATTTAAATGTCTAAAAGACAAGATTTAAATGCTTAATATGAGCAGCTCGCTTTCTCGGGCTCATATTGACGCCACATTTACAGCCACTTAAATGACTCCTTCAAGGCCCGTTATTTTCGCCAATGTGACATGCGTCAAATTCCTATTTATTTGTCAAGTTGTCTAACCACAAGATAACTCTAAGCAATTTAATTAAAACATACGCTTTTATTTCGAAAACGTATTACTTGTCAGCTTATTTCTGTTTTTACAGTCCAGCTCATCTTCTTTTTCAGAAGTCAGTTATAGCAAGCTGCCAGCTGAAATCGCACTAGTATGTAAGCTAAACTATATATATATATATATATATATAACGTAATATAACAAGCGCTATAATATGCGGGGCTAGAGCTATAACGTTATTACCATTACGTGCTGAATAAGGATCTGACAGTTCCTGCAGTTGTCTTTATAGCGACTAATAGAGGCGTTTAGGTCAGGAGATGTGTATATACATTTTAGTCGACATTTCTTGACCCTCACTGAGTACCTTGAGGTTTACTTACAAGCTTGAAGGCGTCAATATGAGCCCGAGAAAGCGAGCTGCTCATATTAAGCATTTAAATCTTGTCTTTTAGACATTTAAATGCTGGCTCATATTAAGCATTTTGAATCTTGTCTTCTACCCATTTAGATGCTGGCTCCGCTCATATTAAGTATTTTAACTCTTGTCTTATACGTATTTAAATGCTGCCCTTAGCTCATATTGCATTTTACATGCGACTGCAAGGAGCATTTTTCCTACTTGTATATATATACAGCTTTTGGCAGGATATGTACTCCCCGCGCTGCTTTTCTGCTTATGTGGGTGGTACACTTAGATCTCAAAATTCACCCATAACTTTTCAAAAACGATTGGTAAACGGTAATTCCGCGCTCTAATAAACTACTAACGTCAACATTAAAGACGTTTTGGATGTCATAATTGGTTCTAGTAGGATAAGGTAACGTATGATCAGGGTCACGTGACCGTGGGTAATAGTGCCAAAATGCTTGGAAATTATAATAACGCGTAAACACGATTAAACCTTGTTTTACTTTACGAAATGCAATTTTTAGGCCACCAGCCCCCGTTGAAGTAACCACTTGGACCCACCGGTGACCATAATGCCTTTTAGATGATTTACTGCGCCAGTAGCAATGTTAGAGCTGCAATTTGAGGTTTAAACGCGTTTTCTAATGCGCTCGTATATAACTCAGCAGCTAATAAAAATTATCTAAGTTCTCCCTAGGACCTGATCTGTGCATTAAAAATTTGTCCATTTATTTGTGAACTTGTTCACAAAAAACAGGACATCGAGCCCAAGCCAAGCCAGAGGTTGCAGAAAAAGGAAAACTGTGCCGCTGGGAAGGCAAAATGGTGGGCATGTCTGATGCACCGTTTGGGGTTATTAGGATCGCCATGGTAGAGTAGCAACAAAAACACTATATAAGTTTGGCTCAAAGCGTTTTTTGGCCCAATTTTGGGCACTTCCACTTAAATAAGTATAATGTAAGAACGGGTTTAGCGAAAAGCTTGCTACTAACTTATGTTGAGCTAGGGATGTGTGGCTATTAATAGGCAAAAGTTAGAATCCGTAGGTTGCGGTTTCACAGGGAAAAACTGATGTCCTATTTTCTGTGAATTTTTGGCTTGTCCTTTTTTGTGAACCTGGTTATATATATACGTTCGTATATACCCATTTGAATTAATTACGCTAGGTAATAATTTTTGTCCTACAGCTGATAGAAAAGGACATTATTACGTACGTATCTACGTATCATTTTGACCGTTTAATTTTCAATTGGTACTCATTGGACCACAAAAAGCGGTCCCAACCCTGATGTTGTTATGGTCCAATAAGTTTCAATCGTTTCCGTATAAACAAAAGCTTTCAGCCTACCCCATACTTTTGCGTCCGGTTGTTGCCAAACAAAGCACATAAATCACTTTATTGAGCAGATATTATATATATGTTTTCCATTTAACGAAACTTTAGGGAAAGTTTGGCTTGACTTCATTTTCTACCCTTCTCCACTTTCGAAAGAGCTTTCCGGTAGGGAACTGGGTTCATAAAATGTTAGGAAGAGAGCCTAAGATATACTGCATGTGGGTACTATGTGTACGCGTACTTCTTCAGATATATTTTAGGAAATCAGTTAACGCGAAAAGAATTTCATTGCACAAGCTTTCACAAAGTATTCTATCTCGGATAACTGAAAGAGGTGTCTACGAATATAGTAATATAAGGTGCTAAAAATTTTTGAAATTGTCTGCAAAAAGTACCTGAAGAACGTGTATTTATTATCAGAAATAACTGAAAATTTGTACTCACGGCCAAAAATTTTTGCGGAACTTTACGCAGAGCTCCGAAAAACGTTGCGGAATTTTCAAAATAAGTGCGGAATTTCGCAGTTTTTTTCGCAAAAAAACACAGTTGCGCTATATCAGCGTTGCTCTATCTCAACGTTGCGCTACCTAAACTCTCGCTGCCTCAACTCCCTCTAACTTCTATGTTTGCTGACAAGTAATGGAAATTCTCTTTGCCACATAATGAATGAGAAGCTGGCAAAAGAATGTGAAAATTATGAAAAGTGGGCATTTTAACAAAATTAGCAATTTTTGTGGCAAGTTTTTTGAGCTTACTATAGATGATAGAAACTTGCGGATGCTTTCATAAGATGTGTTTTTATGTGCAGGGTGCAGCTGTCTATCCGCCATTACTTTTCATCGTTTAGGACAAACAAAAGATTACTGTACGTATTGTTTTTCATGGTACAAAAACTACTGAAACTACCAAGACACTAAAACAAAACATAGGCTCACAAACCTATAATTATGAAACCTTAAGGACAGAAATTATGATATCAAGGATAGAAATAGTTGGAAATCAAGAAATAATACACACCGGAAACTTCGTATTAAGAGCCGGAGATGCATCCCTGGAGCAACTTGTCCCTGGAAGGTTGCTGGACTCGTCAGACTCATCCTCTTCACACAATTTTGACTTATAAAATTTCCACAGCATCCCTGTATACTCCTGGCAATTTCTCTGCAAATATTTTATCTATATTACAATAATGCACAGAAGGACTAATTTCCGGATGCAAATGTTGGGGTTGCCCGAACCTTGGACCGCGCCCGGACCCTTGGTTGCTCGTACGTATATTATATCTTTTATGTAATTATGTATGCTTAATGTACTGCCATAATGCTCTAAATGAAGTGAATTCTTTCTTTTATTTCTGTCAGTTTCATTTTAGACAGCTGTTGCGGGTAGCATTGATCTTCGAACCTATGTCAGTCTCTATACCTCACAGGATGGGAGAATCTATTTGAACATACCGGATTTGGATATTGAGAAAACCTGGCTTCTCAAGGATTTGCAGAAGACAGTGGAAAGACTTAAACGTATGATAATATGCATAACTGCCTATGCTTCTGAATACATCTCAGCATGTATATACCTAACATACAATATATGTACATGTGCTTGCTTGGTGGTTACACTGGTTTAGAGTTTGTTGCAAAAATCTTGTATTTTTGGGGCTTTTTACGGGGGAATCTGAGCTTCAGTACATACTAAGACCATAAATTTTTTGGAAACATCAAATTTTAGCGAAAATTCAAACCAATGTTGAACTATATAATATAGTCTATACAGGCCCGCACCCAGGATTTTCAAAAGGGGGGTCCAAGTTAAAATGAAACGGGGGGTCTGGGGGGCGGAGCCCCCCAGAAGTTGAAAAATTTTTGCATTTTTGCCCAAAAACAGTACATTGGACGTTAATTTCTTGCAAAACGTAAATTACCGCGCCGAAGGCGCGAAAATTTTTGAAAAATAGCTGTTTTTGCCATAAAAATAGCAAAAATTTTCCATTTGGTCATCCCAAAAGGGGGGTCTAGACCCCTTGAACCCCCCCCTGGGTGCGGCCTTGTGTCTATAGCAAACTTAATCTGGACTAAAAGGATGGAGAGTTTATTATTCAAGTTAGGTAAGTTCAAGTTTTTTGGGAAAAATTTTTGCATTTTTGCCCAAAAACAGTACATTGGACGTTAATTTCTTGCAAAACGTAAATTACCGCGCCGAAGGCGCGAAAATTTTTGAAAAATAGCTGTTTTTGCCATAAAAATAGCAAAAATTTTCCATTTGGTCATCCCAAAAGGGGGGTCTAGACCCCTTGAACCCCCCCCTGGGTGCGGCCTTGTGTCTATAGCAAACTTAATCTGGACTAAAAGGATGGAGAGTTTATTATTCAAGTTAGGTATGACAATGCATATATTTTCTGAAAGCTCAGAAATCAGTGATTTCGGAAAATTTAAAAAAATTTAAATTTTAAAATTTAAAATTTTATTAATTTTAAAAACGGTGGAAAAGAAATAATAAGCGAAAAGTTGTCGAGTTTGGTATCAAATTAATGGTCGCGTTTAGGAGAACACGAATATGTATAAATTGGATTTGGGGCGGCACGTGGTTCCAGCGGGCCCATATCCCTAAAAATAAAAGTTGCTCCGATCAGACATGTGCAGGAGGGGAAGTTCTGGGGGGGGGAGCCGGCCGCCGGAAAACCTGATTTTTCTGTTTTTTCCCAAAAAAACCGGAAAAGTCCGGATTCTGGGGGGGGGGGGTGAGGTCTAGGTCTGGAGGGGGGACCCCCCAAGCACATGTATGGCTCCGATCGCTACAAGCTTGGGCTCATTTGAAAGCTCTCATCACGCTGAGTGCAAGTTACAATTGGGTCATCGCTGAAAAATGCTGTCTGCGAAAGTTATTCCTCTTTAAACACCAAAAATGGGTAGTTTTAACATTTTTGGAGGGCTTAGTCCAGGCTAGCGAAAGCTGTGAGCTGAATCAGGTCAAGCCAGTGCGCTACATGTTGCGTCTCATCATTATACGCAAGTACGGAAAATTGCAGCTTTGGATCTTCATGCATGCGTAAGATAAGCTAGTTTAAACAAACTTCAAAGGAGTCGCCGTGTCGGTTTAAAATTAAAATTTTTTAAATTTTTGAAATCTCTCATATATGAGCTTTCAAAAAGTATTATATACATTGTCATATCTAACTTGAATAATAAACTCTCCACAAAATTTACTCTTTTGGTCCAGTTTAAGTTTGCTAGACTATAACTAACTATCAAGTCGAGTTGCGGAAGTCGTATCCTTATGCGTTAAAGTATCTTAGTGAGCCTTAGACTTAAACACTGAAAAAAACTGCGTTTGCGCCAAAAGTTTAAAGTCTCGATTTCTCTGAAATTTTGGTCTCATCCAACCTTGATATCCGCTTAGCATTTAAATAAGCAAGTATATAGTTTAAGTCACTGGAATGACCCGGAATTAGTTTAGTTTGTATTTTATATGATTTCATTTAAGAGCTAAGCTAATTTAATTGATAATTTTACTCTTTATTTGTTTGTTTGTTTGTAGCCTTGGACGAGCGTGATATCACGGTCCCTTCCACTGAGCAACTGTTACCGTTGGCTCGACGGCTCACAGGAATCAGTGATGATCAGTTGTCTTCACAACAGTTGGCCATTCTGGCCTTCTGGTATCTACTCCTTGGAATTGCTCAAAGAAAACGGTAGGCGGAATTGCTCAAAGAAAACGGTAGGCATTGACGGTCCAGAATAGGAAATAGGAACTACTGCGGAATTGGGAAATAAGAATTTCGAAAGTGGAAATGTGAGTTTGTGCCTGCGGTAGAGGTGCGTGGAAGTAATGGGAGTGAAAATTGTCAAGATAGAGGCAAAAAGGTTTGAAAATTTTTTGCGTGGTTTGGTATCCAGTTCTTGTTGTTGTTCAGTTGGCAGCCTTACCGGTTCCCCATAAACAGTGGCCTGGTCAGATTAAGCCAGTTTTCTGCAGAAAATCCAGCACCATGCATGGGGCCAATCTGAGGACTGAGAGATCCTCTGATGGGTCCAGTGTTCTACTTCGTGCCGGTTTTGCCTCTTGCATTTGATCACCAAATGCTCAAGGCCTTCCTCTTCCTCCCCGCAGTGGGGGCACAGGTTCGAGGTTGGAGGGTGGATTGTGCCAATGGGGTTGATGGAGTGTTTTAGCTACATAGGAGCAATTTTTCAGTTCTGAAATACAATTATAGTACTTGTCCCTTTTGGATAGGCCTGCGTACAGATCTACAGAAACCGGTCCATGGGTCCCATACATTTGCACAGTCTTTCCGTGGGTGACTCCAGTCAGCCATTCGATTTAGCGGAAAGCTTGATGGCTGCCACAGCGTCCGCTAAGGCGATGGTGACTTCTTCGTGTGGCAGACTGTTGACCAGACTGTCTTCTTTCTCATTACCGGTCAGTCCAGCATGACCGAGAATCCATTGGATATAGATCTTAGCATATGGCCGTAGCTAATCCTGGACTAAAGGAGGGTCTAATGCCGGCTTTGGTCAATCCGAGATTGAGAGTCGGTGTATATCGCAATAGTCTGGTCCATCCAGGGCTGGGTATTTCACTGGCCAGCCAGTCACAGGCGCCCTGGACATTGCGTTTAGGTCCGCTTTAAAACTGGAGCAGAAGGCGCTGGCTGGGTAGCCTAGTCTGACCGGATCTCGTCCGGAACTGAATTCTATGAATATTGCAGATCCACCGTTGGCGATGACAGCATGAGCAGCGCCATCGGTCCACATAGCTGAGCTAACCTGCATCCTGTAGGGTGAATGCCTTGGCTAAAAGTAAAATCCTTTTTGTTGGCTTCTGACAGGGGATCACTTTCGGCACAAGCCCCCTCTGCACCAAAGTGGAATTTCTTCGGAGCAGAGAGATTAGGACAGGCCGGAGTAGTCAACTCAGGACCGGCAAATTATTCGTGACGGTGACAGTTCCGTAGCGTCATATATCCGTCCTATTCGGCGCGGTACACTAAGTGTGCTGAAGTCCTCTGCAAGGTATAGACTCTGAAGGTATTGTCAAAGGGTTCCCGAAATTGACCTTCGCTCCCGAATTGTCTCCTCCCAAAATCGCACCTCCCAAGATTTTTGCTCTCCCGGATTTTTGGGCTGCCAAATTCTTGCTGAAAACAGGCACATTTTCAAAATTGTTTCCTACTTACCAGAGATTCTTACATAAAGATGTCTATTTTAGCCTAAATCCATGCAGTTTTGAGAACTTTTTCCGTTTCTCTATGCAAAATACGTCAAAGTACCAATTTTTGGCTCATTACCAAAAAGTCTCGAAAATCCCCGCCCCCTAGCCCCCCGGGGTACACTCCGAAAAATCTTACTTAAAAAATTTTCTGGACTACATGTCTCTTTATATACCCCTTTTGTCGCTTCTCTTAGCTTGTGCCACGGGAGCCACCGTTTCATTCAACCAAGCTAATTTGAACGTATTTTTGTCACCAGCCGGTGTTAAGTTGGCTGTCTTTTGAAAATTCTATTCGCGGTAAACAATTTAATCCTAGTTTTGAGTTTGATAACATAGACCCCTTGAGTACACATCAATACTGTATAACCGCATCTAGATCTTGATGGCGCCACTTGTGAATACAGTTCTCTCGTTCCCTCTGTTCGCGAATCTCGCTAGGCATAGATTGGTGTTTCCACCTTTGCTTCTCTCCATCAGTCAGATCTAGTATGACTCTCGCTATGTCGCCTGGATGCCATCCACGCAATGGGAGGCTGGAGGGAGTAGTACATTTTGTGGCCTTTCGGCTACAGGTTATCTAACCTACATTAATAGCGAATAGCAGCGGAGCACAGCGTCTTTCGACGCTCCAAGCCCCTAGCGCAGATGAGTGGGATCAGTAGCAATGTTGTGTCCATTTTTGAGTTCGTGACTCTGGCGCACCTAGCACCCCTTCGCAGGGGGTAGGCGGACCACGAAGTTGCAGGGTACTGGTTGACCCCAAGGGAGGGGGTGCCTTTCCGCCGGGAACTCAGCGCTCTGCTCTTATCGATAAGCGGATCAGGGTATTTAGCGTGCCTGTCGTCACTACGCACGTCGGCGTGCGTTTACGCGCGTCTGCTCGCGACTGGGACTATGAAATCATCTTTGACCATTCAGCTACACGGCGACATGGATACAGTTCTTCGTGAAGTGTTCTCCGACCACGTGAAAACATTATTTTCGAGAAGTCTCAGCAGGGTTTGGAGAGGCCAAAATTTGTCCGTAAAATTTGCAGTAAAATATTGCTTTTCATATACATTTCGCTTTACAAGTACATTTCAAAACTTTTTCGAGCAATGGCACAGTTTAGGTATGAAAAGCTTATAATCCTTACCGTTGCAGCAAAAGTATGAATCAACTCTCCGAACGGACAAAACGACAAACGACCAAACAGCAAAAGTATGACTATATTTTAAAACGGACAAACCGACTACAGAAATGAACAAACGGACAATTATGAATGGGCTACCCATGACCCCATTCTAAATTTTAAAGTTGCTGGTGAAAAAGTCAAAAGTAGAGCTGGGGAATGCGCTTTTAAATCAGCCTGTAAGCATGTCAAAAAGTCTGCATCTTATATGAGATTAAATGCCTATACTGTATACATAAAGTGTTGTTGCTTCCGGCCACCTGGCGATCCTCAATCGGCCCGGTCGGACCGCCTCCTGAGTTGGCAAGAGACGGCCGCAACCCCAAAGATACGTAGGCGTTCATCGCTCTGGGGTTTTCCCAATGATATATACGAAAGTCTGCTATTTATCCCCAGGTCTGCAAGTCTGCTCAAAAGTCTGCATTTTATACCCGAGTCTGCTTTTTATATTCGGGACTGCAAGTTTGCATTTTATACCACAGTCTGCTTTTTATACCCAGTGGGGCGTTTCACAAAGGGCTCATAGCGCTAAGAGCTCCTAAGTTTACTACTTATGAGAGAAGTTAGGAGAATGGTGTTTCACAAAGAGCTCCTAAACTAAGAGACCTCCTAAATCGGCTCTTAAAATTAGGAGCCCAAAATCGGGCTCATAACGCACTCTTAAGTGCTAATTGTTCCAATATTTAGCCAAGATAAAGGTGTGATGTATTGTATTCCTCCAGAAAAGTTCTGTAAAAGCTTATTAGTCATTTTATGAGTTGAATATGAGGGTATAAATATATAATAGTAAATGTTTGGAATTTCGACATTGCTTTTGTAAAAAATATAAAACAAGTTAATTTTATCCTTGCCTTTAAATTTGAGAATGTTCGATTTAAATGATCTATTTATTACCATATTCAGTAGGTGAATATAGTATAAAGTTATTTTAACTTGTAAGTCTCTTAACTTTTTCAGCACACCTCATAAGTTCCCAGCGTGAAAGTGCTTAGAAAGTTAAGAGAAAGGCACTAAGAGGTAGTTATGAGCGAATGTCTAGGAGCAGTTTAAGAGGAGCTTTGTGAAACACTTTAGGAGCCGCTCATAAATTGCTCGTAAACTGCTCATAAGAGATAAGATAGGAGGGACATAGGAGCTAGATTTAGGAGCCCTTTGTGAAACGCCCTACAGGTCTGCAAGTCTGCATTTTGTACCAAAGTCTGCGTCTGTTGTGAAGTCTGCATTTTATACCCGAGTCTGCTTTTGGGTCTGCGTTTTATACCCGAGTCTGCGTCTGCTTGGGTCTGCTAAGTCTGCAGGTCTGCGTCTGCGTCTGCGTCTGCATTTTATACTGGCCCTTCCTGATAGCTGATGTGGATCCAGTGGCCGGTTCTCATATGGACCCAGCTTAGGTTTTTTGGAAATGGTCTCAAATTTAATCATCCAGTTTTGCTTTGATCCGTTTTGCATTGCTTAGTATAGACTAGCAACAGTATTGTCTTTAGTGAGTCTGTTTGTTAAAAATTTACATAATAGAGCACAATGCTATTAGTGTAGTTTTACGAGAAAATGTATAATAAGTAACATGACACGTCCCTTGTTTTATAGCAATCAGGGTATTTTTAGGGATTTTTTTCCGGGGGGGGCTTCCCGGGGGGGGGGGGAGAAATTTTCGGGGGGGGGGAGATTTTTTGCAAAAATGAGCCAAAAAATGGTATTTTTTGGCGTATTTTGCATGGTGAAACGCAAAAAGTTCTCAAAAATGCCAGGATTTAAGATAAAAATAGCTATTTTTACGAAAAAATCTCCGGCGGAGCCGGAAAATTTTTGAAAAATGGCCTATTTGTGGCAAAAATTTGGGCCTCCAAAAAATCCCGGGGGGGAAGCAAAACTCCCGGGAGGGGGGGCTTTCGGGGGGGGGAAGGCATTTTCGGGGGCCCCCGCCCCCCCTGTAAAAAAATACCCTGGCAATTGTCTGAATTTGTTTATCACTATACGTACGTATACATAGGTATACGGAACTTTGTTCAAGACATAGACAGAAGACATTATATACAAATAAGTATACAGACTATATGACATAATAATAATATGACTGCTAAGTACATCGAGCGGGCACTACGAAAAATAATCAACAAACATACAAATGGAGACAATTTCTATTGTGTGTGCCAGAGACAATCAGGAATGACGTAGTTGCTTTGCTTAGTTGACTGCTTTGTTTCTGGGGGAGGGGTTAAATATGGTGCATCTATGTTTTCCAAAAGCACAATGGAACGTACTGAATAACTGCTGTCTAATGGCGGAACCAGGGTGGGGACATTCCTATCAGGAATAGAATGTAGAAAAATTGAGGACTAATAAGTATACAATTCCTAACAATTTTAATGACGTAGTTTCTAAAATGTTTACCCGTCATCGAGATTTTCAGTTTTGAATGTCGGTGCGACTCGTTTAAAGCCACTGACTGCTAGAGACTTGCTTTTTATTATTTATTTAGAAAAAATTTTAAATGGGACACGGGCATTCATAATTTTCTCAGAGGTTACACTATTTAAGAACAGAGTACAAAACGTACGTACATATACATATACTTACACATCACAAAATAATTCACCGATTAAGTATATACAGCACGCTGGGCTTATTCTAGGGAATTTTCTTGCGGGGGCTTTTTGGGAGGCCCTCGGGTGCGAGTCGTTTTGGGGGGGGACGAAATTTTTTCTAAATTTTTCTAAAAATATGCTAAAAATTGCGCTATTTTTATAGTAATCGCGAAGAAAGTTTGTTTTAGTGCAAAATCAAGCAGATTTAGTGCTTAAATAGGCAGAACTCGACTAAAAATATCCTACGAAGCCGGAAACTTTTTGAAAATTTGGCCTTCTGAGCGAGTTTTTCCGGGCAAAAGTTGGTACCAAAAGGGACACCCACTTCGGGGGTGTTTTAGGGCCGGCCCACCACTAGAATAAGCCCAGGTACGTAAGTTCTGTTGAAGCGACTACTGCAAAGTTGGTTCTGACACGATTTTTCTCTGGCTTAGCGGAGCAATTTTCTTCCGTGTTCAGAGTTTTATGGTATATATATATATATATATATATATATATATATATATATATATATATATATATAATCATAATGTGCGCAACTTAGGCTTCTTCTTCTTTACGCATTTGCTTCATTCCATAATAAGTTTTCCCCGCATCCTTTCATAGTCTTGGTTGTCCTGGCTGCCCAAGATTGCTTGCCGAAGCTGCTGGTCCAGCCGGGGGTTTGGGCACCGATGCAGTCACATAGGTCGGTGGGGTGGTTGTCCCACCGCCATCAGCACGACTTCGCATTCCCATGGAGATGCGAATTTCTGAATTGATTAGGACATTTCGCGGTCCATGCCCCGTCGTGCTGCTGGTTCCTGTTCCGGCTGAAGGTGGCAGTATGATGTGCTGTGGGATGGCAATGGTCTGTGGAAAGGAGGACCCGCCTGAAGAGGTGGGTGGTCGACTTAGCCCGCCGCTGACGCTGGGGCCTTCGCCGCTGCTGGGTCGATTCAGGCTCGGTGCGGAGTCGGATGTGGGATGGTGGACCAGAGGAACAGGAGAGGGCGCTGACGCGTCACCCTGACCCCCTCCAGTGATGGGAGGAGAATCGGCGGCCCCTTTGTCCTGTCGTCGTTTGCTCCTCTGCTCGTCTCGTTCTCTTCTTCGTTCGTCAGTGTCATCACTGCTCCAACTGCTGTAGCTGTTGCTGCGATGTCGTTGACGCCGGTGCTGTGATCTGTCTCCGTGCTGGTGACTGCGATCTCGACGACGATGTCGTTGACGTCGGTCGTGTCCACCGTCACTGGACTTTGATCGTCGGGATGGTCGGGAGGACGAGGTCCTAGAGTAACCATCTTCCGTGTGTCGGCCGCCGCCACGACGATGTCGGTGATGTTCGCGATGGGGGTCATCGTGATGGCGATCGCGATGACGATGTCGTTTTCGCTCATCTCGTTCTTCGTCTCTGTCGTGGCGTCGACGCCCGCCATCGCGCGATCGCGATCGCTCTTTCCGATGATGATGGTGATGATGATGGTGATTTGGTTTTTTGGCGGCATCGCTTCCGCCGGAATTTTCCGGAATTCCTGTGGCTCCCGGTGCCGTCGTGGTTTCCGGTAGTGGTCCAATCCCATCGGTTGGACCCGCTGGATGGGGCAGGATGTGTCGGGCTGTGGGCGGTGTTTCTGGAGTGGGAGAATCTGTGATTCGAAGCTGAGGTATCAGAACTGGATGGTCATGGTCTGCCCCTAAAATTTCAAAAAACAAATTTCAGAAATTTTCTGTGGAAACATCAAATTTATGTGTTTGTTAAATTGGTTAGCCTATAATCTAGATCCAGACTGCTTAATCTTTCTACTATCTGTCGGTATAAGCTCGGCATTTTTACATGGTTTTTGTCCAAAATCGTCCAATATTTCAAAGTTTACTGAAGGCAATAGAATAGCATTCAAGGTATATATATTATGTAGGGGCGCGATAGCGCCCCTACATAATATGGGTGTAAAGGCGTCTGCGCGGCCCCCTGGAGACCGTGTTGGCCTGGTGCCAGCTAATTAGAGGTTCGGGAGGGGTAAAAATGTTACCATCGTAAAGTACTCGAGTAGTACTACAAGTATCACCATACTTTTGGTTCGAATTCGAAACTTCAAATTTTTGCACTTGGCAACAGTTAGTTTGCGTTTGCTTTTTTTTTCTAGGTGAATAACGCTTTTCGGAAGTGCATTTTCTAGCGAAGTGTTGGAACGTTGTGGGCATTTTGGTCCAATACTACTGTTATATGTTGGTAGACAGTATCCCCCCATGCTACCTTTTTTGGTCGTTTTGGCACCTGGTTAATTTTGAGTTTCTATGCCAAGGCCCCAAAGTCGGACTTTCGCTATTTTGGCACTTCGGATGTGGTGGACTTTTT
>JASAND010021856.1:0-16057 GCA_030248195.1 Trissonchulus latispiculum
CGTTTTGCGGCGTTTTGGTTGGGGGCATATATAGTAAATCCACTACGCTCTTTTCAATGAGCATATTGCCGAAATCGAGGGAGTGACCACTGGCCACTACAGCCTAGGGGGCCTATTGACCACTGGTCAAACGGCCTAAAACTGCGTTTGTTGGCGTTTTGGTTGGGGGCATATATAGTAAATCGACTACGCTCGTTTCAATGGGCATATCGCCGAAACCGACGGAAGTGACCACTGGTCACTACAGCCTAGGGGGCCTATTGACCACTGGTCAAACGGCCTAAAACTGCGTTTTTCGGCGTTTTGGTCGGGGGCATATATAGTAAATCGACTACGCTCTTTCCAATGGGCATATTGCCGAAACCGACAGAAGTGACCACTGGTCACTACGGCCTAGGAGTCCTATTGACCACTGGTCAAACGGCCTAAAACTGCGTTTTTCGGCGTTTTGATCGGGGACATACATAGTAAATCGACTACGCTCGTTTCAATGGGCATATTGCCGAAATTGAGGGAAGTGACCTGTGGTCACTACGGTCTATGGGGCCTATAGACCAGTGGTCAAACCCCTTAAAACAGCGTTTTGCGGCGTTTTGGTTGGGGGCATATATAGTAAATCCACTACGCTCTTTTCAATGAGCATATTGCCGAAATCGAGGGAGTGACCAGTGGTCAGACCCCTTAAAACAGCGTTTTTCGGCGTTTTGTTGGGGGCATATATTGTAAATCGACTAAGCTCGTTTAGCATGGCACTGTTCAAGCTCCTTGTATCCATTACCGCATTGCTGGAAAGGGATCCTTTAAAATGACAGAAGGACAAGAAATAAAAATGCTCCTCTGGAGCATGAAAAAGTAATATGGGTGATGGTGAGGTTGCAAAATCAAGAGAGGACTAGTCTTTAAAATGCTTAATATGGGGCTAGGTTAAAAAATAGAAGAGGACTAGGTTGTGAGCGAATTAATATGGGCACAGCTTCGCCGAACAACCCATATTCGCGGGATTTCACGTTTCGTCTTAGCTTAGAGCTAATTCAATGTTTGAGCCAATAAAAAATTTAAGCAGTTGAATACTCATCGAATATAGCTGTTTGCATGTACTGTTAGACCAGCTACAGTGAATATATACGTAAATTATCATCATTTTGTTGTGTTGAACTACCGCAGGCTCGGCTACTAGGAGAGGTTAGGATATGATGCTAAAGCTATTGGTCCAAGTTAGGAGGAAATAGAAGATCGTGGGAGAGTCCTAAATTATTCTTGAATATAAATTTTCCGTATAAATGGATACGTAACATGCGCTGGTTAGTATGAAGCACTTATCGAAGAAAACGTTTGCTAAATAAAAGTTCGAATAAAGCTCGAGCACATGCCGTAGCTGTAGGTTATTTATGACCTATAAACCAAATGTATCGTGGATTGGATATGCATAATAATTTACATTTACAAACCGCGAATATGGGTTGTTCGGCGAAGCTGTGCCCATATTAATTCGCTCACAACCTAGTCCTCTTCTATTTTTTAACCTAGCCCCATATTAAGCATTTTAAAGACTAGTCCTCTCTTGATTTTGCAACCTCACCATCACCCATATTACTTTTTCATGCTCCAGAGGAGCATTTTTATTTCTTGTATAATCATAGTCATACAATTATTCCTGCTAAAATGACATGTTTACCAACAAATAAAAGTTATCATTGTTTTGCGTTATTTATTTTCAGCAATTCAGCTTGCAGCAACCACGTCGGCTGCTATTGTTTCTGTCAACGACACTTTGTACTCAAATCCAAGTCAGTTGCAACAAGATGTGCTCTCTGAACAGGGATTGAATACTGCAAAGATTTCAGTTCCTTCGCCTTCGCCTCAAGCCTCAGATTCCAATGTTGTTGTTGCTTCAAAGACAAACACATCGCGCGCCAATCCGGGTGTCTCTGTGACGAATGAGTCTTCTAAGGTACGGAGATAATAAACTCTGTTAGTGCTTAATCTTATTCTAATGCGGCTATTCGGCTAGACGCCATAGACCCGGCCAGTCAGATGCGGCCGGCCATCCTCAAGAGATGCAGAACTAAAGTCTGACCAAAAATTCTTGGAACCGAACTGTGAGCGCTTGTCCTGAGTTAACCTTTGAAGTTAGCCTGTATAAAGTATATATTTTTAGAAACCTCAGGAGGAGGAGAATCTGGTAAAACCATCACATCCGGTCTATATCCGGTTACCGGATGCCAAATCGATAAAAACGCTTCAGATTCGGAAAGACAATGTTAATTCATTCATACTCTAGCACATTGGTCCTTGGCCCAAGACATCTCCGAAAATCCGATCACATCCGGTATATGTCCGGTAACCGGATGTCTAGGTCACAAAAACTGTACAGCAAGATCTGTAGGTCGTACAATTTCGCTGATTGACTTTTTAGATTCAGCGGGTCGGAATTAGCCTATATACGAAATTTTGTCCAATTTGGATCAAAATTGCGTAATTTATGGTCGTATCCGGTGCGAAAAAAACCGGAAAACTCGGTTTTTCCGGTTTGGTGCTCGGAATCGCGGATAAAAAATGTTAGTTTTTGGCACAATGAATATTTGGGAGGCTACTTTCATTTTACCGGTGTCAAAGTAATCGAATATCCGGTCGATTTCCGGTTCTGAGCTTTGAAATTTGAGATTTCATGGGTTATTATCTCAGTATCCGGTTGGTTCGGACGTCACATTATTTCATTAAAATGACATTTTGTCTATCCCTAACAAGCATCAACATCAAATTACTTCATATCTGCTGTAATTTTTGAATGATAGCGTTTTAAAGATGGTTCAAAAATACGTTATATTGCGTGCGACAAAGCTAAGCGTATGGGATCAAATAGCATATCCGGTTTAACAATTACACAAAACAAGCAAAATCAGCACGTTTTTAAAACGCTATCATTCAAAAATTACAGCAGATATGAAGCAATTTGAGGTTGATGCTTGTTAGGGATAGGCAAAATGTAATTTTAATGAAATAATTTGACTTCCGAATTAACCGGATACGGAGATAATAACCCATGAAATCTCAAATTTCAAAGCTCACAACCGGAAATCGACCGGATATTCGATTACTTTGACACCGGTAAAATGAAAGTAGCCTACCAAATATTCATCGTGGCAAAAACTAACATTTTTTATCCGCGATTCCGAGCACCAGATCGGAAAAACCGATTTTCCGGTTTTTTTCGCACCGGACACGACCATAAATCACGCAATTTTGGTCCAAATTGGACACATCTTCGTATATAGACTAATTTCGACCCGCTGTATCTAAAAATTCAATCAGCGAAACTGTACGACCTACCCATCTTGCTGTACAGTTTATGTGACCTAGATATCCGGTTACCGGACATAGACCGGATGTGTACGGATTTTCGGAGATGTCTTGGGCCAAGGACTAATATGCTAGAGTATGAATGAATTAGCATTGTCTTTCCGAGCCTGAAGCGTTTTTATCGTTTTGGCATCAGGTAGCCGGATATAGGC
Source organism: Trissonchulus latispiculum (assembly GCA_030248195.1). Classification (NCBI taxonomy): domain Eukaryota; kingdom Metazoa; phylum Nematoda; class Enoplea; order Enoplida; family Ironidae; genus Trissonchulus; species Trissonchulus latispiculum. The sequence goes on from JASAND010021856.1 coordinate 3,513, forward strand.
CGGATATGATGGTTTTACCGGATTCTCCTCCTCCTGAGGTTTCTAAAAATATATACTTTATATAGACTAACTTCAAAGGTTAATTCAGGACAAGCACTCACAGTTCGGTTCCAAGAATTTTTGGTCAGACTTTAGTGTCAGGGGCTAGTAAGTGCTGCACTAGGCTAATCCTCTCCTATTCATTGGAAGCATACGCAAAAATTTTTTTTTTTTTTTTTTTTTTTGTTTTTTGTTTGAAATTATTTGGTCACGAAGTGTTTTCCTCCCTCAATTCTAGGTTATTTACCCGAATGGGTGGGGGGAGGGGGGGGGGGAACATGCGTCACTGTAAAATTTTTTACCTGTCCTTCATAGGAGGCAGCGTAAAAAAGGGTTACAGTAATAATGGAATATCCTATCATGTTTTACGTTTTTGGATTTTTTGTGATATAGTGTGTATTTTGATAGTAACAAGCCGAAAAATGCTCAAAGTTGCCCCGGTTTTAAGGGTTTTAAAACATTCTCTTTCTTGGGGGAGGGGGAGACATCATAGAATGATTACTTAGTTTCGAGATAGCAAAATTTGAAAATTTGGGGTTAGGGGGGAGGAATTTTTAGAGAGAGGGGAACTGGAGTGCCGGAATTTATAGTAGCCAAAGTTTCACAGTATGTTAGATACATACTTGCAAACTTTCGAAAATCCTTAGCATTTTGGCCCATTTTGTGAGGTCAAATTTGGTCAAGTACTGTACTTAGAGAATCGAACTTAGAAACCAATCTGGCACAGCATGGTGTAGTTCTAGACTTGCTCTTTCTAATGGGCTATACTAGACAGCTGTAGCTGCAATGGTTGGGGAGTAGGCGACCATGCTTTTTGCCCTTTTCCGTCATGTTGTCCCCTCTGACTATATATGCTTAAAATAGTACTTGCTTATTTAGACATCTAAGCCTACAACAACAACGACACCAGATGATTCCTCTACAACAATCCTCTTTGTAACTAAACCGGAGCAGAACTCAAAGGATCAAGATACGGAAGAGCTGATCACTGATACTGATAATGTTAGTAACTACGTGTATATATACGTATATATATATATATAAGGTGCAACAGTAGTGTTACTGAATTATTTTTTTTGGGTTTGGGGAGGGGGCGACGTCACCCATTCTCAGTTTGGCGATTTTCTAAAAGTCTTACCTGTATGAATAAGCCAGGAGGTTGTGACTGGGAGGACGGCCTTCCATCCAAGCTGAAACGTTTTATACGGCGGATCCTTTCAAGCACTTTCATTATAAAACCATTAAGTTAGCCCTCAGAAAAAACATTCTCGCTGATGGGGTAATAATATGTTTGTTTTTCTCCTTAATTTTTCCTACCTTCAAATTGGGAAAGGGGTTGGAAAGGGGTTTCAATTCCCGAAATTGTATGTAGCTTCCCCATACCATTCGTTGTATGAACCTCATTTTTCACAAGGTTATGTGTGCATCAGATTCGTACCAGCAGACATTTCAACCTTTATGACATCACTTGGGCCATCTGTTGCTGTATTTACTGGCATAGAAACGTCCCTACCCTGTGGTTCTCTTGGGTAACAAATTCACGATGATTTTAAAATACTTTTTCGGCTCTGTGCCCCTCCATATCCACCGACAAAATTTTGGCATTCCTCTCAGGGTATTTTTTAGGGATTTTTTCCGGGGGGGGGGGGGCTTTCGGGGGGGCCGGTCTCTGGGGGATTGGACGAAATTTGGGGGGGGGGGAAGATTTTTTTGGCAAAAAGAGCCAAAACATAGTATTTTTGGCGTATTTTGCATGGTGAAACGCAAAAAGTTCTCAAAAATGCCAGGTTTTAAGCTAAAAATAGCTATTTTTACGAAAAAATCTCCGGCGAAGCCAGAAAATTTTTGAAGATTGGCCTATTTTTGGCTAAAATTTGGGCCTCCAAAAATCCCGGGAGGGAGCGATTTCGGGGGGGAAGGCATTTTCGGGGGGGGAGGTCAATTTCCGGGGAGATCCCCCGCTCCCCCCCCCCTGTAAAAAATACCTTGCCTCTTCTGTTTTTCTTGCGCAATCTCGTCTTCTATGAATTATCCTCATAAAAATTGTCTAGAAGTAAGCCAGGGCCAGTGATTTAGTGGTTCTTGTTTTAAATTTTATTTTTTGTAATAGAATATTTATGGATGAATCTAGTTGGCACTTTTATTTTGCTCCTTAACTGAAACTGATTTGCATTCTCATTTTGCATTTCAACTTATTGTATAATTTAAGTATAAATACTATAATATAGCTTGCTGTATATACGTATGTGTATTTACTTTCAGTATGTTCCCAAAACGGCTGTGGCTGACAGTGAAAATCAGGTAGAAGAATCGGACTATGCCAACAATGAGCTTCAGAATCGGCATCAGGCTCAGAAAGGTACGAGGGGTCTTGTCTCGATTACCCCCACCACCACTCAAAATCCGTAAAACTTGACAAAAGGAGCTAAAATTTGGTATGGGTATGTTTTCGACTGTGCCGAGTTCAAATATCGTAAAAGATTTCGCTAATTTTTTGTCTTTCTTTCGAAAAATTTTTGGTCTTCGATTTTGCTGAAATGTGGTACATAGGGGTTTTCGGGGTCGTAGAACTCGAATCTGAAGTCTGTTTTTCGATTCAGCTTTTCGTTAGCTCAGTACTGCAATCTAAAGATTTAAACTTAAGATGTAAGCGTATGCTGAGCTAACGAAAAGCTGAATCGAAAAACTGACTTCGGATTCGAGTTCTGCAACCCCGAAAACCCCTATATACAACTGTTCAGCAAAATCGAAGTCACAATATTTTTCAGTCTCCCTTGGTGTCCCCCCTTAGAAATAGAAAAAAATAGAATTTCGCGAAATCGAAAGATTTTGCGATATTTGAACTCAGCCTAGTCGAAAACATGCGCATTCCAAATTTTAGCTGGTCACGTTTTAAGGTCGTGCTCCCCTTACATGCAGATATAGTTGCAGAAAGTGCAATTATTGCCTGATTTCATTCAAATTTTCAGAAAATGCATCGGGAATGATAATAAACGTTCTGTAAAAGCGCCAGCTTCATAACATTCATGTAAAGTGAGAAACAAAAATTTGAAGTTCTAGAACTATATATATATAGAAAATTATGCCCAGCGACTGTAATCATTTTAAAGCTTATTATGTGGTCTACAACTTTGCTTTTAGACATTAGTCTCTACATAGCTCTAATCGTTTTTGAGCAGTGAATTTTTGAAACATTTTTGCTCGAAAATTGGTTATTTTTGACACGATCTTGCTGAAAAGAGGTTTTGCCTAATTGGAGCCAGTGTACACTGCAAGTGTAGACACATTTACCCAACTTAAAAAGCTTCAAAAGAGGCACAATTTGGGTTAATTAGAGCGCTGTACACTGAATAAGCCTAAAGTTCTGGGCGAATTACTGATTTTGTCAAATTGCGGCCAAAATTTTTTGACCGAAGATTGCTCCACAACCAATGGGTGGATCTAAAAGATATACTACACATAGTATGTTTGGACAATTTGCCCGGGGCGGTCTTTTATTTTTCTCTTTATCAGCCTCCAATCAAGAGCAATGATTTTTCAAAGTTGGATAAAATGCCAAATTTTCAGAAAATGCTCAATTTCTGTATACTGAAACAATATTTTGGCAAAATCAAAAAACCGTCCCTGGCAAATTATCTCATAAACACATTGGATACGGCCATTTTCTTCTTGCGTAAAAATTTTTCAGAAAAAATTTTGGTCGAAAATTGTGGCTACTTTTGGTAAGTTTGCAACCAATACAAACTAGGTAGACAGGTTTCAGTGATACCAAACGACGCAGAAGATGTAGAGCTTCATTTTGATATGTGGATTAATTCATAACTCTCAATATTGAGTAAGGTACAGCTTTCCAAAGTGGACTGAATGTAAGGGAAGTGCGACCTTAAGGACTTTGAGTGGTGGGGGGATCGAGACAAGACCCGGTACGCGTACACGAGAGTTTGTAACTGTGTTTTTTGCGAAAAAAACTGCGAAATTCAGCACTGTTTTGAAAATTCCGCAACGTTTTTCGGTGGTCTGCGCAAAGTTCTGCAAAGGTTTTTGGCCTTGACTAGAAAGATACAAGATAATAGACGAAAGAAAGAAAGTTGTCACTACAGCACCACAGACCCGAAAAATTCGGGCCTGAGGTGGGGATCGAACCCACAACCTTCGGTTAACTAGACCCAGTGTTTTTTTGCTCAAAAACGCGTGTAATTACACACTTTTTTCTGGAAAATAGCAAAAATATTTTGGCGACTGTAACGTTACACCAAAATTTTGGACAAATTTCGCCAAATGGTCGGAACTTTTTCCAATGCGCATTCAATTGTTTCCACAGATCTACCGTTTCTGGGGGGCTTCGCCCCCCAGACCCCCCCTTTTGCACCTTTTACATTTTATTTTTGGTATTATTTAAGGATTATATAGTTGCATATTGTATTTGTTACAGTTATATTTTGTTCGTTCATGTACTAAAAACGCGTACACATCAAAAATTTTTAGTGTTTGAAGCAAAATTTAACTGGTTCCTTGCTAAGTTTCATGCTACAGGAGGCTTTTTGGAAAAAATTTTGCTCCTTCGGCTCGGCGCACTGGTTGTATTTTACTTCGTTCTATCAAGTCAATGCCAATAAATGCAGAACGTTGTAACTGCTCAATTTTTCAATTTTGCCAGGCTCGTTTAGTGAAACTTCTCCAAATTTTGCTGTAAATAAGACTTTTAAATTGTACTTACTAAGAAGGGGCCTCTAAAATACGTGGGAATAATTTTGTTACCAATAAAATTCTGTACATGTAGTAAGCAAACCGCGAGTAAATTAGGAATTTTTAGGTAGTTACACACTTTTTTCTGAAAAATAGCAAAAAATTTTGGAGAGGTGTGTAACGTTACACATAAGCCGTCGGCGAAAAAAAAAACACTGACTAGACCGACGCTCTACCGATTGAGCCACCCAGGCACAATCGAACCAAGCTTAAGTTTGAATTCGTTCCCAAACTGTAGTGACACGTTTTTGAATAGGCATACAGCCCTGCCAAAGACACACACCCCGCGAGACAAGCTCAAGCTGACAGGTGGTGCACGATGACTGTAGAAAGATACAAGATAATAGACGAAAGAAAGAAAGTTGTCACTACAGCACCACAGACCCGAAAAATTCGGGCCTGAGGTGGGGATCGAACCCACAACCTTCGGTTAACTAGACCGACGCTCTACCGATTGAGCCACCCAGGCACAATCGAACCAAGCTTAAGTTTGAATTCGTTCCCAAACTGTAGTGGCACGTTTTTGAATAGGCATACAGCCCTGCCAAAGAAATTCGTTCAAGGGGTTTGGACCCCTGTTGGGGTGACAAAATAGAAACTTTTTGCTATTTTTATGGCAAAAACCGTTATTTTTATAAACTTTTCGCGCCTTCGGCGCGATAATTTACTTATTGCAAGAAATAAACATCAAATGTACTATTTTTGGGCAAAAAATGAAAAAATTGTTCAACTTCTGGGAGGCAGCCCCCCAGGCACCCAGTTGCATTTTACCTTGAACCCTCCTTTTCAATTTCAGTCTTATCCAGTTTAGAATATTTAGTGAAAGCGTATGCAATGAAATTCTTTTAGCATAAACTAATTTCCTATAATATCCGAAGAAGTACATGCAGCGTGGTCACTCTAGTGTTCAGTGAAGTTGTCTGTACAGGAATTCGTTGTACAGAGTCATGGAAGGATATACTTACATACTTGACTAGTTTAGACACCTAATTTCACAAGAGAATAACCCACAGTTTTTGCTAAAATTATTTGGAAAAATAGGTTTTCGAACATGAATTTTCCAAAATCCTCTAGCTTTTGCTGTGGGCTGCCACTTCGAGGCCCCCGCTTTTTAAATTCATGTTTTCTGATCTTATCGTAGTGCTGCAATATGATTGCGCTCTTCTTTCTATTTGTACTATTTTCTTCCGAAGTCTTTCTATCTGCTTTTATTTTTAACATTTTATAATTTTTGTCAGATCATAATTTTAAACAGTTTTCGCCCTCCGGCAGTTTGTTTTAGGTTTTTACTGGTTGCAGAAATCAAAGTTTTGAGTGTCTCCATTTTCCGCAATTTTACAAACTTTTCTCAGCTGCTGGGAGCGTCCGCCCCCCCAGATCCTCTGCATCTCTACTTTTAAATTTATATTGTACGAGGTACACGTCACATGCTTCGGCTTTCGAAAAATAGTTGTAGCTTGATTGATACTATTCGTTAAATGTTAAAAATGCGTTTAAATACAACCTAATTAATATAAGTTCATAAGTTAGTTTGGAAAAACTAAAAATATGAATTTAGCAATTTTTTGCGAAATTCCGCAAACAATTTTGGAGGACTGCGTAAAAGTTGGCAAGAAGTTTCGATGAAACGAACAGAGGTTCGTAAAATTTTCTTAAGGAGGGGAGGGATGGTGCTTTTCATTTTGGAAAAAGATTGCTAAGGCTATCAAATAGTATTACCTCTTGTAACCCTGACACCAGAAGAGTGGACAACTAATGGTCAGAATTAAGGAATGTATTAGTTTTAAAAATCCACAATAACCTTAGTTCGCGCTCATCTACAAACGTTTTAGTTATTCTTAAGCGTGGGCAGCTTTTTTCCTTGCTGGAACCTCTTACCTTTCAAAATTCTGGGTGCTTCTTTGATTGGTGCCATTTTGAATTACTTTTACGCTGCAAAGTTTTGCTGTCTTCTGACAGGAGGTTACAAGTCGATTATATTGTATGCAAACAATGAGACAACCGCACTAAAGCTTTAAACTAAATGTGTTAAACTTTGTTACAGATCCTGACACAGAGACCTATGATCAGGTTGATCAGAAAGCAGAAACTGAGGTTGATGCGAACGCAGAAAATGAGAAGATTCTGTCCCCACCAGAAAGTGTGCCACTTTCTGGACCCTATGATGAGCCGACGAATACTCACTTTCTCTACTACATTGTCTCTGGTACTGTGATAGTTGCCGCCATGTATCTTGCCTTTCATAATAGGCAAAAGGTTAGACTACTTGTCCTTGGTTAAGAGTTAAATTAGTTTTGAGTCAGTTATAGGATCTTAAGCCGTAGCTACTTGCTGTGAACAAATTCGATTATCATTTCCAGTCAAAAAGATGTTTCTGGTTCTAGAGCACGTATACGTATATTTTTACTCGTGTCCCTTTTGAATCAGGTAGTGCGCGTCAGCGCACTACCTAGAATAGGGAAAAAAGGCGTATTGCGCCTCTTGGAAAATAGTTTTCCCTGTTGCCGGCGGAGGAGTTGAGGTAGAGCCTTCATATTGTACCAGTAGAAAGCCCTTCACGAGGGGTACATGCTGTGCAAATTTGAGCAAAATCGGCCGAGCCGTTTTTGAGATATGACAGATTCAATTTTTCAATGCACGACTTTCTCTCCATTTTATTTTTCCCCCCCACCCTAGGGGTCGGAGGTCTTAGATTTCCTATACCATATGGGGTTTTTTTGAACAACTTTTTCCCCATTTTTGGGGAAATGAGTATGGAGTAGGTAGGGCCCCCCCATAGGTCTGTGTACATAGCAGGATTTCGATTTTTTCGAAGATAGTTTTTTTCAAAAATGGTCAATCCTTCTGTTCGGGTCTTCTTGAACTGGGGCAGGCCGACGGGTCTGAGGTTGTTTGTGCAGCATTGCCCCATGACCCTTATCCGGATAGGCTATATGAATTTTGGATCTGGCCCCTGTAATTTTCTGGCCGGGGGTCACTAGTTAACGTGTAAAGGGGGGGGGTTGGGCCTACAGAGTAGGCAGCCCTATACATAAGAGCTGTTGGGCTGAGGTTTCGTATTCGAATAGGAACCCCTATATGGTGAATCTAAAGGGCCCATTAGTTTCGCTGTAGGACCTATCCATGTGGCTGGGGGGCACCCTGATGGTGGTGGGCCCTACCGTGACGCAACTCCAACTTTAACCTCTTCTACACAGATATCTACAGTGAGCAGGTCTCTTTTATTTGGGGTTTGTGGTGGGGTGCGGGGGCACTACAGCATAGACTATAGTAGGTTTCGCTCGGACCCCTGTGGCGCCCTGGCCAGAGGTCCGGACCGTGGACCATGCCCAAAATGGCCAAAAATTGATTTTTCCAAAAGTGGCCAAGTTTGGTATCAAATGAAAGCCCTTGGTGAGGCGAACATTTTTTGTCATTGGAGGACCCCTCCAAAGTGGCCCCAGTGGCCTGTGGCGCCCTGACCAGGGTCCGGACCGGTCCAAAATGGCCAAAAACCGATTTTTCCAAAAGTGGCCATGTTTGGTATCAAATGAAAACCCTTGGTGAGGCTAACATTTTTTGTCATTGGAGGATCCCTCCAAAGTGGCCCCAGCGGTCTGTGGCGCCCTGACCAGGGTCCGGACTGGTCAAAAATCGATTTTTTAAAAAATTTCCAACTTTGGTATCAAATGAAAGCCTTTGGTGAGGCGAACATTTTTTGTCATTGGAAGACCCTTCCAAAGTGGACCCAGCGCCCTGTGGCGCCCTGGCCAGGGTCCGGACCGGTCCAAAATGGTCAAAAATCGATTTTTCCAAAAGTGGGCATGTTTGGTATCAAATGAAAGCCCTTGGTGAGGCGAACATTTTTTGTCATTGGAGGACCCCTCCAAAGTGGCCCCAGCGGTCTGTGGCGCCCTGACCAGGGTCCGGACTGGTCAAAAATCGATTTTTTAAAAAATTTCCAACTTTGGTATCAAAGGAAAGCCCTTGGTGAGGGGAACATTTTTCTCATTGGAGGACCCCTCCAAAGTGGTCCCAGCGGCCTGTGGCGCGTCCACGTACAACAGTGTATTACATCTACCATGACAATGCATAACCCTTAATGCGTAACCCGTACACACAAACAAACCAATATAAAGAGATAGTGCTCCGTACAAATGATAAAAATGCCCTAAACATGCTTACAATAGATATATAGCAAGGTTAACAAAAAAAATCAAAATTTGGTTTTTTGGCTGGAACTTTCGCAAAACTAAACCAAAACGATTACTTTGAGGACCCATGGATAGGTCTTGGGCTAAGCTTTAAACCACCCCAGTTTTGCTGCTGTACCACCTACCAGTAAGTTGCAGTAGGCGAAAGTTTGTGATTTTTTTTGTTAACGGTTTCACAAAAAAATCACTCGTTAACAAAAAAAAATCAGTGGCGGATCGGATCCCAGAGAGCAGCTAGCAATGTTTTCTCATCAGTTTTCGATAGAGCGCATTAAATAACGTATTTAGAACCCAAAACCACCAACCTGGTGTTCGAACTCGGGCAACTGACCCCGCCGAAGTCTTAGTGGTCACTGATGGGCCCCGGCAGGGTCTAGTATGAAGTCTGGTGGCTATAAAATGCCGTTTTAAAGGCTAAAATGTTGTTTTTTCGTGTTTGTGAGTGATTATAACTTATTTCCAGCCGTTTTGGCAGAGAAACTTAGGACTTCGTATGTTGGTGGTCGTGGTATATGACCCACGGTCAGTGACCCCTGCCGGACTCTGTGGGGACCCTCGACCAACTGAGCAGTCAGAAGTGGCTACAAACTTGTCTAGGGGGTTTTTCTAGTGCGCAGAATTCAAATCTGGCATTGTTTTTAGGTAACTGTAGTCTCTACTGACTTCTGGAATCACGTTTACCGTCGGACGGTTCAGGCCGGAGCTGGTTACCAGGTTGGACTTCCAGAAGTGTCAACCTCAAAAACAACGGCTATAGGGGTTTTCGAGGTCGCTGAGCTCATTGGCGATTAGTTTTGCTCTAGCTGCTGTTCTGACTTCAGTAACAAAATATGAAAGTGATTTTTTATTTGTTAACATTTTAACAAAAAAAATCACCCACCCCAAGACGGCTCAGAGGTCCGACCGGGAACTTCTATATATGTATCGATAGCGCACAGTCAGGACATGTCATATGTACTGTATGGGTTGTCTAGGGTTTTCCCTTAGTAAATAGCAGCCGAAATTCGAACTTCGGTCATGAACGTTTTTGAGGTCACTTTTGGGTACCCTCACTTAAAGGTCTGCCCTGAACGTATGGAGAGGGCCTAGGGGCTCAAACTCACAGGCTGTAATGTCGAGATGTGTGGCTATCACCATGCAAAAAATTGGGTCTCTGCGACTTTCCTGTGAGTCAGGGTGGGGTGATCTTTTTTTGTTAAAATTTCGGGTGATTTTTTTGTTAACCTTGCTATATACGTACGTATATATGTACGTCCTGTCTGGTTTTTTCAAACCGTTTTTCTGGCAGTTTATTCATTTTATATATTAAGCCCTCTTAAAAACGTTTAAAGCGGGTTACAAGAAATACAAGGGGAACAAATACCCCAAACGGGAGGCAGGCAATGGCTAGCGTGGGGAAGGAAATCGGAAAAACGCAATATGTATATACGTATCAGTATACGTTTCCAGTCGGCGCTGAAAATCGGAAGAAACTAGGTTCAGCGCCGAATAGAAGCGACGCGTCGTCGCTGAAAATTAGGGACACTAGATTCAGCGCCGAATAGGGAATGCAGTCCTCGATGACAAAGGAATTAAAGCCTCAGCGGGGCTTTCAGCGCCGAATAGGGAAATTTGGCACTTTAAAATAGAAACTAGATTCTGACCGAGTAGGGACATGGTCGGGTAGCGTGGCACAGGCACTTCCTGCGTCCATCTTTGGGTGAACTGCTCTGCACTCCACGAGAAAAAATGTTCTTACCGTAATCAAGGGCAGGGTACAATATCATTTGGTAACAAAAGTTAAGGAACTGTCTTTTAAAATATTGATTTTTGGTTACCATTAAGGGTTATGCATTGTCGGAGGAAACCCTGGTCGTGGACGCGCCACAGGCCACTGGGACCACTTTGGAGGGTCCTCCAATGACAAAAAATGTTCCCCCTCACCAAAGGCTTTCATTTGATACCAAAGTTGGAAATTTTTTAAAAAATCGAATTTTGACCAGTCCGGACCCTGGTCAGGGCGCCGCAGACCGCTGGGGGCGCTTTGGAGGGGTCCTCCAATGAAAAAAAATGTTCGCCTCACCAAGGGCTTTCATTTGATCCCAAACTTGGCCTCTTTTTGAAAAATCGATTTTTGACCATTTTGGACCGGTCCGGACCCTGGCCAGGGCGCCACGGGCGCTGGGACCACTTTGGGGGGGTCCTCCAATGACAAAAAATGTTCCCCTCACCAAAGGCTTCCATTTGATACCAAACTTGGAGAATTTTTAAAAAATCGATTTTTGACCGAATCCGGACCCTGGCCAAGGGGCGCACAGACCGCTGGGACCACTTTGGAGGGATCCTCCAATGAGAAAAAATGTTACCCTCATCAAGGGCTTTCACTTGATACCAAAGTTGGCCACTTTTGAAAAAATCGGTTTTTGGCCATTTTGGACCGGTCCGGACCCTGGTCAGGGCGCCATAGACCGCCGGGGCCACTTTGGAGGGGTCCTCCAATGACAAAAAATGTTCGCCTCACCAAGGGCTTTCATTTGATACCAAACTTGGCCACTTTTGGAAAAATCGAATTTTGGCCATTTTGGGCATGGTCCACGGTCCGGACCTCTGGCCAGGGCGCCACAGGTCCGAGGCGAAACCTACTATAGTCTATGCTGTAGTGCCCCCGCACCCCACCACAAACCCCAAATAAAGAGACCTGCTCACTGTAGATATCTGTGTAGAAGAGGTTAAAGTTGGAGTTGCGTCACGGTAGGGCCCACCACCATCAGGGTGCCCCCCAGCCACATGGATGGGTCCTACAGCGAAACTAATGGGCCCTTTAGATTCACCATATAGGGGTTCCAATTCGAATACGAAACCTCAGCCCAACAGCTCTTGTATGGGGCTGCCTACTCGTAATTTGGCCCAGCCCCCCTTTTACTCGTTAACTAGTGACCCCCGGCCAGAAAACTACAGGGGGCAGATCCAAAATTCATATACCCCATCCGGATCTAGGACCATGGGGTAATGCTCCACAACGAACCTCAGACCCATCGGCCTGCCCCCAGTTCAAGAATACCCGAACAGAAGGATTGACCATTTTTGAAAAAAACTATCTCCGAAAAAATCGAAATCCTGCTATGTACACAGACCTATGGGGGGGCCCTACCTACTCCATACTCCATTTCCCCAAAAATGGGGAAAAAGTTGTTCAAAAAAACCCCATATGGTATAGGAAATCTGAGACCTCCGACCCCCTAGGGGGGGGGGGGGAAAAATAAAAATGGAGAGAAAGTCGTGCATTGAAAAATTGAATCTGTCATATCTCAAAAACGGCTCGGTCGATTCTGCTCAAATTTGCACAGCATGTACCCCTCGTGAAGGGCTTTCTACTGGTACAATATGAAGGCTCTACCTCAACTCCTCCGCCGGCAACAAGGGGAAAACTATGTTCCAAGAGGCCGCAATACGCCTTTTTTTCCCTATTCTAGGTAGTGCGCTGACGCGCACTACCTGATTAAAGGGACACAGTAAAAATATACGTATACGTGCTCTAGAACCAGAAACATCTTTTTGACTGGAAATGATAATCGAATTTGTTCACAG
>JASAND010021857.1:0-53622 GCA_030248195.1 Trissonchulus latispiculum
AATTTCATTACAAATGGTCGAATGACCGTGTAAAACAAGGCTGCGCAGAAGCTGCGCAGATTCCTATAAAATTGTACGTGTCGAGTTTAGTATGTTCCTGAAGTTTCATCCCCGTACCACTTTCCGTTAAAAAGTTATGCCAAAAATCGCTTACGAGAGTGATGTTTTTTTTCCGGTTTCTCGCTTTTGATGTCTCATAAGGGGGTTTTGTAGCTTGAATAACTACAGGTAGAAAAATTTTTGCCTATGAAACCCATATATATTCTTGTAGTACAAATCAAAAATAAGAAAATAAGCTAGTTTTTATGCCTCCCAGAGCCGGAAAAAATTTTTGGCTGGGAACCAAAGTCGGCCAAAACGCTAAAATGGCCAAAAAGTATGCTTCAAAGGCGCCTTAATAAGTCAGATTGGGCTATATATGGGGTAATACTGACTATATGGTTAAACAGTACACATATCGGGGTCGTTCAAATGCTATATGATTTTCCGTCTCTGTGCGTAATTGTTCGGTACTGGCCGGCCAAATTTGGTGAATTTTGGGTCGAACTTTGAACTTAATTTTTTCGCTTATTTTGCTACATGGGTGGCTCAAATTTTGCATACAAAGGTTTTTTGAGACGGAGAATCGATTCCCGCTATCAGTTTTGCTGCCCGAGTAGCCCAAGTTGCTGGGCTGGTTCCACTTGACCGTCTGAGGGGTCAGTTCGGTAACCGCTTCCTGGAGGTCCATAGTAGGCTTTACTTTGCCTCTCCAAACTTTGTCTATAGGGGTTTTCTGGTGCGCCCAGCTCATTCCCGGTGTCCGTTTTGCCGTCTGACCCACCCATCTTGCTGTGCTGGTTCCACTTTGCCGTCTGGAGGGTCCGGTCGGTACCGACTTCCGGGAGCACCATATAGGGCTGTACATAGCCTCTCAAAACATTGTCTATAGGGGTTTTCTGGTGCGCCCAGCTCATTCCTGGCATCCGTTTTGCCGTCTGACCCACCCATCTTGCTGTGCTGGTTCCACTTTGCCATCTGGAGGGTCAGGTCGGTGGGAGGTCATGGGGTCAAAAATGAAATTTTCCAAAAGTGGTCAAATTTGGTATCAAATGGAAGCGCTAAGCGAGCTGAGCAACATTTGTCATAGAACTGCATGCTCAAAGTGGCTATAGAGTGCTGTGCTGGGGTGGGGTGGGGACTTATATAGGCGATTTTGGGTCAAAAATGAAATTTTTCAAAAGTGGTCAAACTTGATACCAAATGAAAGCCCTAAGCGAGCTGAGCAACTTTTGTCATAGAACTGCATGCTCAAAGTGGCTATAGAGTGCTGTGGTGGGGTAGGGTGGGGACTTAGGCGATTTTCGGTCAAAAATGAAATTTTCCAAAACTGGTCAAATTTGGTATCAAATGAAAGCCATCAGCGAGCTGAGCAACTTTTGTCATAGAACTGCATGCTCAAAGTGGCTGTGGAGTGCTGTGGTGGGGTTACACACGCAGAATGCGTTCCCACTTGGCTGTGAGTCAGAGCGCCTCATGGCATACCGTATTGAGCATATGCACACTATAATGACTGATCAACAAGCTATGTGAAGGATAATTTGTAATGAAAAGCTTTATGCAGTATGTATTTATATAAAAGTAAAATATATATATCTGCTAATTATTCGTATTATGACATACGCCAATATGAGCCTCGTTGTAGGACAGGCTCATATGTTAAGCGGTTGCAACTTGTTTTCCTTAATTTACAACCTCCCTACGGAACTCATATGTATTTTACAGGCTAGTTTTTGCTTATGTACAACCTGCCTACGAAGACTCATATGTATTTTACATGCGACGAAGGAGCACTTTTTGTTCTTGTATATACTATTATACTGCACGTTTTCCACTTCGTAAGTTACTGTATATACATGTACATCTCCATTTTATTTATTTAATCTTTTCAAAAGTTTGCATGGCAGATATTTTTCCAATTTCAAAAAATTCTTCAACTTCTGGGGGGCTCTGCCCCCCAGACCCCCCGTGTGCTTATTATCTAAATTCTCCATGCTTTGCTTCACTCACGGGATATATCGTTTTTCCAATTGGCAAGTGAACTAACCTTTTCCATACACAATATTAATTTTCTTGTAAAACTAGTTCCTGGGAAAAGCAAATTTTTAGTACCCCCCCCCCGGAAAAATTTGGTTACCCCCCGAAAAATTTTTCAGCGGGCCCCCCCTTTTCAAAATCCTGGATCCGCCACTGTCTCAGACCCCCTTCCACTTTCCCCTCTTGCCAGACCCCACCCCTCTCCCTACTTTTTTTCAAACACCCACCAGTAGCGGCCATAGCCATAGGTGTACCAGGCTACAGTTTACCCCCTGTGAGACCCCCCCACGGAGAGGCCAGACCCCCCTCCCCCCCTCCCCGACCTCAACTACTCCCCCCCCCCAACAAGCCGAGGTCAAACCCCCCTCCCCCCCTAAAATTGGGTCCAAACCAACTAAAAAATGAAAAATTTTTGAAAAAATTTTTTGCAACTTCTGACAATTTTTGAAAAAAATTAGAAAAATAGGCTATAAATCACCTATAAACAGCTAAAGATGGTTGTTTATAGCAGTTAAAAGGTTATATACACAATTATAAACCACAATCTGGGCTAATTTAGGCATATGTTAGTACAAATTTGTCAATTTTCAAGCCCTATTTTCGCATACGAAAACTATTGGCAGAAGCTTTTGAGTAAGTTTAATGTACTGTACATCGAAAAAGGAGCATTTTTAGCTAAAACTTGGGTACAGTTTAGGGGGGTGCTCCCCCCCCAATTTCGGATGTGGGTGGGGTCCGCCGAGCCAAATTTGGACCTTCTACTCCTCCCCCCCAACCCAAACAGGTGGTACACCTATGGCCATAGCGGCGCCAGGATTTTTTGAAGGGGAGGGGGGGACCCAAAACTCCGGTGACCTTATTTTGGGAAATTTTAGCAAAAATTTTACGATTTTTAAACACTCAAACTATGCATATAAACAGCTGTAAAATTTTGCTAGGGGAGGGCCCGACACCCCAAAGGGAGGGGCCCAAATCGCAATAGGGATTTCAGAGGCGGCGCCAGGGGGGGGGGGATTAGATTCTTGCAAAATGACAATTGTTATTTTTTAGACGTATTTTACACGTTGAAACGCTCATTTTCTTTTTCTTTATTTAAGGTGCTGGTATCGCTTTGTGTAAATTTGACCCTATAGGCTTTAATTCTTCATGAAAGTGGATGAAACTTTCCAAATATACAATTTCGGTGCTCTTTAACATTCTGGGACCAGTCCCGCATTTTTAGGTGCAAAGATAAGAAATTTTTGGTTTTTGCCATTATTCTCTCAGCACATAGTCGAGACACCAGATTGGCTGATATGGCTGGAAAGAGGGCACAAAAATGAACATTTTTGCTTTTACAACTTTTGAGCTATCTCTAGTGGTTAAGTCAGTATAAGCAAAAACTATTTTTGGGGTCCAAAAATGGCCGTTTTCGAGAAAATCAGTTTTTTCAAAATTACTGCCAAATCGTACGGACAATTTTGGTTTATTTATACTCGATCGATATACAGTCTCATTGCACATTTTATCAATGCCTATTAGCCGGAGTTTGTTGCTCTAAACTAGAGATTTGGCCGAAAAACCATTTTGGCAAAACTGCGATTATTTTGTTTTGAACATCGATTTCTCAAAAACTACCCAATGGATTCGCGTGATTTTTGGCAGAATGAGAATTCGCACTATTGCGGAGGGACATTTTTCTTGGTTTGAGCTAAAACATCTCCAGTTGCGAGAAAACTCAATGCAAAGTTGCGAAATTTTGTGTCACCGCACATTTAATGGATTTTCTTTACCGTTAAGACCTGCTGAGCCAAATCCAAAAAATGTCCCTCGGCCCACATGTCCTTTATAGGACAGCACAAGAAAAATTTTTGGCCGATTCCACAGTTTTGAGAAATCCATGTTCAAAAATTTTTGGTCTATATTCAGCCTGTCAGATGTCAGTATGTCAGAAAATTTTAACTATTATTTCCGGATTTTTACTAGTTTCGTACTCTCACAAGAATCTGCAGATTATAAGCTTTAAAATGATGTATAAAGCTCTTTCCAACTCACAAAATTGCGAAAGTTATGGGGTTTCAAAAAATACGCACAAAAGCACTGCACAAAACGATACCAGCACCTTGGGGGCGCTTGCATTACCGGGAACGGTTCTCCTGAGTTTATTTTCCAACGATTCTATTTCAAACTGTCAGCATAGGTAGCTGGTGCTAAATGCTAGCAATATGTAGAATTTGAATAATCCAGTGCTTAGCTTGCGACTTACACAAGAGGGATAAGCCGAAATTTTCTAAACGCTGTCACGCATTAACGGCTGAATGAAATTATCTCAAATTTGGCACAAATGCGTAAATGAACATAACGCAG
This sequence comes from Trissonchulus latispiculum, assembly GCA_030248195.1. NCBI lineage: Eukaryota > Metazoa > Nematoda > Enoplea > Enoplida > Ironidae > Trissonchulus > Trissonchulus latispiculum. The sequence goes on from JASAND010021857.1 coordinate 4,423, forward strand.
GGGTAATTTTTTCAGTTTTTCGATTTATGCAGTTTTGAATAGTTTATGAATATTCAAACACTTTGAAAGTCAATATCTCACGGAATATTCGATTTAAACAATAACTAAAAACATTGCCCCTGCGTACCCGTCAAATAAACGTGCATGCAAAATTTGAGCGAGTTTGGTCACAACATTTATGAGAAAATCAAATTGAAAAATTTCGCACTAATCGCTTCAGTTTTTCGCAAATATTATGCTTTTAATAAATCGCACAGTGTATTTCATGAAATAATAAACAAATCCAACACAAAAGCAACGTGAAAAGCCCTGTAGAATTCATTTCCGAACGATGGGTTTTTACATTGGCATTCGCGTTGAGAATGGTAAACGTAACTTTGTCATATATTCAACCGTCTGTAACTTTTGATTGCAACCACGTACAGGAGAGATATGCACATCGTTGTAACGGGCTTTTCATGCTCTTTCACCTAGTGTATTCGACGTTGTCGTTTGCAGCTTTAATAAAATTTCGAAGTTTAAGCCATACCGGTAGCTAGCCAAGCATGTGGTCTCCGCTGCCGAAATTTTGTCAAAAGATGCCCCGCCAACCAAAGTAAGTTTAGTTGGGATTTCTTTTAGATTGAGCTATCGGTCTAAATTTTACATCTATAATCCCGATAATGCAAGTGCCACCTTAAATAAAGAAAAAGAAAATGCTCATTAAATTTCGTAATTTGATTAGTGACTTTTGCTGTGCTAGGCATAAACTATTGGCAACACTTGCTGTTATCACCTATGCTTTGTGTACACACTATGACCTTTAGACTGTATTGTTTACGTGGTTAAAGGTGACAGCTGTCCACTTTCAAGCTGTGCCACTGAAATTATCTTTTTTCCCAAGAAAAATGAAAGAAAATTTAAAGAAAATTTTGTCCGCTCAAATAACAGGATGGCTGTACTTTATAGCAAGAGTACATATATAACTCTACTACTATACTACTAGGCACACTATAAGACCACTAGGCACACTCTATGCTTTCAAAGCAAGACCTATGGTCTGTTTGCTAACGACTGACCCCCCATCATTTCAAAGAAATTCGAACAGTATACTTGTGTTCCAAAACTAGAAGCAGGCATAAAAATCGCGCACGTACTGCTTGTGTTTCGAGGTTTGCTTAGTTTCGACATACTGGCATAGAGCGAGTGAGCATATAGTCGTTTCGACCAGGTACTGATTTGCGGTGGGGTTTACTACTGTCTAATTTACGGGGGAGGGGTCAGCCGTTAGCGAGCAGAGCATAAGTTTTGCTCTGATAACAGAGAGCTTGCCTAGTGGCATACTCTTATCATTATGTACTCTTGGTTATAGCAACAGTATACAATGATCAGAGTGTGACAGCAGTCAGGCTCTCTGTTATCTGCTGGAAAACCATGTTCTGCACGCTAATATCCTAGCCCCCCACAAACGGGTATCTGGTGAACCCTCCGCAAATCAGACCCTAGTGGATTTGACCTCCCATAAATCGGACCTCATTAGATTAGAATGAATGAGTTAAATCCTGGGGTCACTAGGTACCCATTTGTGGGGGAGGGGTAGGGCGTTAGCGTGTGGAGCATATTTTTCCAGCTGATAACAGAGAGCCTGGCTGCTGTTACACTATTATCATCATGTACTCTTGGTTATACCAAGAGTACATAATAGATAAGAGTGTGACAGCTGGTAGGCTGTCTGTTATCAAGGTACATGCTCTGCACCCCCCCAACAAACGTGTACCTAGTGACCCCCCCACAAATGTGTACCCAGTACACGTTTCTGTACGCTCACTCGCCGTATCTTTACGTGTTAAAGCTTGAAAACGCAACGCCTGCGTGCGTCCAATTTGTGTCTGCTTCGAGCTTTACAACGCAAAGATAGCGTGCGAATTTCTTTGAAGTGAGCATACACGTTTGTGGGGGGTCAGCCGTTAGCGTGCAGAACATGTACCTTGAGCTGATAACAGAGAGCTTGCCTGCTGTCACACTCTTATATATTATGTACTCTTGGTTATACTAACTAATTGCCTTTCGTTTCCAAAGAATTTTAGAGACTGTAATGTGTTTTATCAATTTACAGTAAAACTCGGTTCCACAAAATATCCTATCCTGAACGTGAATAATTTTTCAGAAATTTGCAACTAAACATGTTAAGTGCGGAAAACCCGAAAGCAACGGAAAATCGTGAGTGTGCTTACATGAATCTGAATTAATTTGTTTCATTCGAATTTCAGCTTATTCTAATTTCTACACAATGTTTTCACAAAAAGAAACTTTGCATCGGGGTGAAGGTGAACTCAATTTGCTGGTTGAAGGCGGTTTCCAAATTATAGCCGCGAAATTCGGGGTAAATTATTCGTTACTGCAAAAACCTTCTTTCCAGCCGTCCGAATCTTAAAACTTATTAATGCGTCTGTCACGTCAGAATATTTACGGAAAGTTGACAATCAAATATTTCGTGACAAATTGACAACCTTCGAGACGTTTTGTCGTGAAACATTTTGAGTTTGGAGACATTTACAAAATATTTCTAGTAACATTACCCAATTGTCTAGAAAGTTTTGTAATCATTTAGAGATGAAAAGACTGGGGATATGGATTAAGAAGACAAAGGAAAGAGGCTTAAATTGAGACTAAAAGGGATAAGATCCAATATATATAGCAGTGATACGTTTATATGTATGCATAGCATCTTGATAAGAAAGTGTCTTTTTCAGAGACTTTTGAACATATTTCGAGACTTTTGAAAATATTTCGAGTAAATGGTAAAGTAAAGTAAAAGTAAGAGTAAAGCATAGTAAAAGTAAACAAGTTTCGAAAGATTAAAATGTCTAGAAACATTGCCTAGATATATGAAAATGTCTCGAAATAAGAAAAATGCCTAGAAATATTGTCTGAAAACATGAAAATGGTTCGAAATGTAAAAAATGTCTAGAAACACTGTCAAAAAATATGAAAATGTCTGGAAGCTGGATTTTTCCTAAATTTATCACATAAAATAATTTGTAGGCTTAGAACATAAAAACATAGCCATTAAAAATGTAAAAAAGCCATAAAATATCAAAATATACATATACGTACTTCGTTTAATAACAATTCTTAATAGTATGAACAAATGCATGAATTGCGAAAGTGTTTGCGTAAGTTTAATCAAGCTAATAAATTTTGCTTTTACTTTAATTCGGGCCAAGAATATGTGTGCTGTTTGTGCCAAGTCTGTGCTTATCTCTTTGAACAATATGAAAGGAACCGAATAATTGAATATGAAAATGTTTACTGTTTAGTGTCGATGTTTTTTATCAATTTCTTAAAATATTCCCAGTCGGTTTGTTTAAACGTTAAACGTGTTAAACCCTTAACAGCTGGTTTTGCTTCCGGTTTGATAGGATAAAGAGTTCATAATAGCGAAAAGGATAAACTGCTTTTGCCAGAGTTGTATCTGGATCTAAATTTTTAGACCTTTCCGGATCCGGAATTCGTGTAATAGCTAACCCATCAGTATTAAGTTTTGGCCTAAATCGATCTATTATTATCCGTTTTCAGTGCTACAACAGCAAAAACATCAAAAACAATGGCTTACTCTGCATTAGTAGTCAATTATATTTACTTTTAGAATGTATTTTGTTACCCTAAATTTTAGGCAAAGTTCTAAGTGTAATTTTTGCAATTCACAAGTGGAGAGCCTTTAAAAAAGGCATAAATTTTAGTAGTGATATTTTATTTAAACTAAAAGAATATTCAAGGAGATGCATGGTAACTTGCAGAACTGCGATACTGAACATCTAACTTATCAGAAAATGCGTAACCATTATATAAAATGTGGATTCAATTTTTCAATGTCATCATATCTGAATCCAATTTCTGATTGTAAAAATGGAAATTTCGATTTCGGTTGACTGACCCGGCTGCGATTGATCAATCTTTGGCTGTTTTACATAAGAGAATAATAAATGAAACGTTTTGAAAACCGATCCTTTTATTGTGAGCGAAGCTTCATTTTTTCCATTATCCAATCTGTTTCAAATAAGTGACCATGAAAAGCTTAGTTTTGCTAGCTGCTTTGACTACCTGTCTCGGCGATAAGAAGCCTGAGGTAATCATTTCTGCGCAAGATTAGGTGTTTAAACTATTTCATTTAAAATCTAGTATCTAACATAGAATCTGACAACTCTCACGGTCCGAGCAATTTCTCCCCTGGACGCTGTTGTAGCGTAGCAGGTAACAAATATAGAATGTTATGATGCATAAAAGAGTCTGTGAAGTTTTTGTCGACTTATTTAGTTTAGTTATATTTTATTACTAATAATTATTTATTATTATTTTATTATTTATTCAGTGGTTTGCTGATCTTAGCATAGTTTTTCTGGGCTAGCCGTTTTTCTGTTATGACATGAAATAACTGGTGCCATAAAATAGGGAAGAATAGAAATAAACAGGGTTGCATGCCAACCGCACCGAAAGATTGATGAAAAATAAGTTAGATGACCATAAGCACAAGAAAATGTCAAGCCAGTGGCTAATTTTTACCGAAAATAAAGTATTGTCGTAAGCCAACCTTCAAAGAACGTGCCAAGCATAGCGTATAATTAATACTGTTTTTGTTTAACACTGGCGCAACCATAGGATAACGTGGGGGGAGGGGTGCAGACCCCCCAGACCCCCCAAAAACGGGCAGACCCCCTCAGTAAAAAGGAAAAAAGGGCAGACCCTCCCGTCCAGAAAGGAAAAAGGGTAGACCCCTCAGCGATTTTTACCAAAAATAGGCAATTTTTTTGGCAAATTTTAGCGATGTTTTCAAAAAATTTCTTAAAAATTGCAAAAAATAGTCATTTTTTACTAATTTTTGGTCAAAAACGTTAAAAATTCGCAATTTTTGCTAATTTCTGGGCAGACCCCCCCTAAAATTTTGGAATTTTTCAGGGGTAGACCCCTCGTCGAGGTCGGGGTGGACCCCCCCAGAATCGGACCCCGTGTTAATGTATGGGCGCAACTATCCACTCTGTTGATTTTGGATTGGATATCCTCTTAATCTTCTTATTCGTACGACTGCGGAAAACCTCAAATTTGGGTTGTACGACAAAGAGTGCATTTTAGAACAGTAATATGTGATAAGATGTATTACAAAGCAGAAGTCTGATGCTTTACTAATCGAACTCGGAGCCTACGAAAAACCTTATGTCCTATGCCGACGTCAGACTCAAGTTTTCAGACTGGGTCATACTGTATTACATATATGGGATTAAATGGGGATCCAGAGAAATATGCACGCTTTCTCCTTTTAATGTGACCATATAAAGTCTGTCTGCTGTTTACCTTTTGAAAGGGTGTACTGTGCTTGTGTCTATTTAACTTGTTGTTGTTGTTATTGTCGGGCTACTCAGCCAAGAGGGAGGGCGCTAACCTTTGTCTTTCCCCATGAGTCATAGCTAGTATGACTCTCGCTTCGTCGCCTGAATGCTGTACCAGAATGGGAAGCTGGAGCAGACACCTTCTTGGCCTTTCGGCTCCGGTAGTAAGACATCCATTAACTGCTCATACACAAGGTAGAGGAGCACAGCATCTTTCGACACTCCAAGCCCCCAGCGCAGATGGGGTGGGATCAGAGACAAACCCGGAAAGTTGTGTTATCCATTTTGAGTACATGACTTGTTTGCACCCAGCATTCCCTCGCAGGAGGCAGGCGGACCACATTGCAGAAGTGCTGGTATATCCCAAGGGGGTATCTTCCACCGGGAACTCCGCGCCCTACTCTTGACGATAAGTGGATTAAGGGTTCTTTAGCGTGCACTATCCCTAGCAAGGCAGCACACGGGCTCACCAGACTTTATTTAACTTCTGCATGCACTTGACAAAACTCAAGACTGTCCTTATGCCTACACTAATCTTCCAAAACTTAAAATTGTACTTGTGCCTACTTACTAGGCATGGGCACGGGTCCAAAAATTTGGACCCGGGTACCCGGTACTACCCGAAGCCCTATGTCGGGTAATTGCGATACTACCCGGGTACCCGGGTACCCGAGCGTTTTCGGGTACCCGATAAATTTTTGACGGATTTTTCGGACTTGGCCATTTTGAAATTTAACTTTTTTTCAGGGGTCTTTATTCACATTTAGCTTAGATTGGACAGATTTTCATTGCTTAGCTATTTTAAAGGAGGTTTAAAGACTAAAATGGATTATAGGGACTTTCAATTAATTGTCGCAGTATCGGAAGGTGATGCTGATACAGACGACATTGGTTTTTATTTTATAACCGAGCTCAGATCACAAATTTTCAGAGTTTCGTATCACCGTTGTGCCGTCCGCTTACTCTAACCTTCAAATGTTAACAAATTTTAGAAAGCATTTGGGTTATAATAGCAAATTCCCACGACAAAGTTTGGCTAACTTCAACTGCTTGTCTCTGGAAATAGGACCAGCACAAAAGACAGGAAACAAGCAAAACCTGCACGAAGTACTAAGCTTTACGTAGTTTCTTCTCGTTTCCTTAAAGTATTAATTTCTTAATGGTGTATACAACAAAGTCTCAGTGTAATAATGCAACGTAATAGTGGCCATGTAAAAATAAAATGTCTTGGAAAAAACTATTTTTTGTGATCGGACACTACACTTTACTGAAAAAAGATAAAATTTTAAACTCACCTAGTGCCAGAAAAAGGCATTTTTAGTTTTATTTTAAGAAATAAATTGGATTACATATGTGTTGAGATTAGTGTTTGCATTTTCCATTTAGATTAATTTTATAATTTTTATCTGAAAACAATTGCTTCTTTCCGATTTCTTTTTCCTCTCTCTGTCCTTTTGCTTTTACGGTAACTTTACTAAACGTAAAACTGACGAGAGGTGAAAGTGCTTTAGAATTTTTATTTAACGTTTACAAGACATTTATTAAATATTCCTTGAAATAGATTCATTTATTGTGATTACGATCCCACTGTATCCGAAGAAAGTCAAAGTAACCATCCCCTCAAATTGGATAAATTTTCTCAGTCACTAATGGCGTGCGCATACCAAAGAATCATCCAAAAGCTCGTATGTTCAACATTTGGTTAAATGAATGTTCAAACAGCCTGCGTTTTCTGAGTTCAGAATTCAGTTTTGATATTGAAACAGCTAAAGGTGACAAAAATTGAAAACTGATGAGTGTTGGGCATTAGTGAAGGAAGCTTTTCAACTTTGGAATTGACGATGTGGCAGTGGCATTACATAGAATCACTAAACTTTCAAGATCATATCAGCCACTATTGGCACCATCTAGTGGTAATTATATAGTATTGTTACTTACAGTTTAGAGAACAACGCAGAGCTGTGGAAAAAGTCACTTATTTGATGAGAACAGTTATGTTTGTATCTTGTGAATTTTAAGTTTTAATTAATTCATCGACTTCCGCATATTGCTTGCTCCAACAGGAATTTAAAGAAAAAATTATTAGAGAATGGTAAAGTTAATATTTTACAAACAACTCTAAAAATAGATAATTATAAAATGTTTGAAAAATACCAGGACTACTTCCTGTTCCCATTACTTCGTTGTTCTGTTGTAGTGTCTTTTTATAGTATTAACTTTTATAATAAACTGAAAAACCTTCGGTGGTTAAAAATTTTCTTGGCCAAAAATTTTCGGTGGTTAAAAATTTTCAGAGCCAGAAATTTTCTCTCTGCTTGATCCAGATTAATCCGGTTTTATCCGGTTTTTTCCGGTTTTAACTGGATATCGGGTACCCGAAGCAGGACCCGGGTACCCGAAAATTTTCGGGTACCCGGGTACCCGTCGGGTACCCGACTACCCGTGCCCATGCCTACTACTTACTAAATTGGAAAAACTAAAAACTGTCCTTATGCCTACAAAATCTGTAAACCTCTCCTATCTGCTGGACATAAAATTGTGTACTAACTGCCAATAATTTAATCACTCTTGTTTGGAATTTTATATTAAAACTGGTGAAATAATGTGAGAAAATTAGAAAAAATAAAAATAGATAAAAATATTTATTTTATAAAACCTGTTTATTAGTTCCAGCAAGAGTACATAATAACTAAGAGTGTGACAAGCGCTACACTCTTAGTTTTAAATCTGGGGACATCATCTGCACGATAACGGCTGACTCCTCCCACAAATTGGATCCCAGTGACCTCTCCACAAATGAGTACCTAGTACACATTTGTGCACCATCACTCGCTTGTGATGTTCATGTGTTGAAGCTCGAAAGTGGTCAGCTGCTGATAGAACGTTTTTGGCTTCAACACATAAACATATAAGTGAGTGATGGTACACAAATGTGTACTAGGTACTCATTTGTGGAGGGGGATCACTGGGGTCCAATTGTCGGGGGGGTCAGCTGTTATCGTGCAGATGTCCCCAGCCCTGTAACTAAAAGTGTAGCGCTTGTCACACTCTTAGTTATTATTGGTTGCTACTCTGAGGTACTCTTGGTTCCAGTAATGTTTCATTTTGAATGTTAAATCGCAACTATAGTAATAATTCGTATCATCATTCATTTCATATAATTTGAATAATTCATGAAAAGTTAATCCTTATATACAACTAAAGTTCACATTTAATACCCAAAATTTGGGTTTTAGTTTACCAATCGATCAGAAATATTTCTTGTTAGTTGCACTTCTGTATATGTCGCAGTCTAAAAGCATTTTCCGTCTAATTGCAATTAGACGGAGAATTTCAGTCTAATTGCAATTGGGCTAGTCTAATAGCATGAGACTGAGCGAAATGCTGTTAGACTGAAAATTTTCAGTCTAATTGCAATTAGACGTACTATTGTTCGTCTAATTGCAATTGGGCGAACAGAGCCTCGTCTAATTGCATTTTGATTTAAAATCTTTTGGTTAATGTATAAGAACAGCGCTTCACTGTAACTGTATACGTAGAAGGGCACAGAAAGTCAAAAATATATTTTAAGAATAGCTTTAAAAACATAGTAGATATACTTTTCGTTTAGATATTGAAAACTTGAAGACTTTAAAGGATTTAAAGGAAACTCCAAAGGATTTTGAAAACATAGTAGAAATTATCTACAATTTATTAGAATTTGAAGACTTCCAAAAGCTTAAAATTTCAAATTTTGACCAGTCGAACTAATATTTAGATATCAAATTTTTATACAATTTTTACAATATTTTTATATTATACCTACACGAACTTTTTTATTATTGCACAGAAATCCTCAAAGTAATAAATTGGTTAAAATAAAAAAAGTAACAGTATATATTCTTTCGAAACGGCAACAGTAATTCACAAATAAATGCGAAACCCCACAAAACCAAAACCTTTTATGCAATAAAAATGGATTTTCTTGTTAAAATTATTTCCTCCCCACTCCACAGTGCTCAATGCTTGCAAACCAAATTAAAGTTCGATTGGTCAAGGTTTGAAAGTTTTAAGCTTTCGGATGTCTTAAAATTAAAAGCAAATTATATATAGACGTGTGCACTAAAGTCTTCAAGTTTTCAATATCTAAACGAAAAGTATTTCTAATTTGTTTTTGAAGCTATTCTTAAAATATCTTTTTGACTTTCTGTGCCCTTCTCCGTATACAGTTACAGTGAAGCGCTGTTCTTATACATTAAGCAAAAGATTTTATATCAAAATGCAATTAGACGAGGCTCTGTTCGCCCAATTGCAATTTGACGAACAATAGTACGTCTAATTGCAATTAGACTGAAAATTTTCAGTCTAACAGCATTTCGCTCAGTCTCATGCTATTAGACTAGCCCAATTGCAATTAGACTGAAATTCTCCGTCTAATTGCAATTAGACGGAAAATGCTTTTAGACTGCGACATATATAATACCAAGAGTACACAATAACTAAAAGTGTGACAAGCGTTACTCTTAGTTATTAGGCTGGGGACACGATCTGCGCGATAACGGTTGACCTGAAGTTAAATAGGCACAATTTCAGTAAAGCTTTGGCACTGGTCTTACGCTACGATAGGAGGGGCCCCAAGGCCCCATTTCTAGTGCCCAATGTCGATGCTTGTCGGTCCAAATGAAATCTAAAAATTCACTCAGTGGTTAATACATAAATGCCAATACTGATTCTGTCACAGGCAATACCACACAGTTTCTGCGCATGACTAGAAAGTATTCGCTGTCCCTGCTGTGTTCAGCTAAAGGTTTAGCCTAGCACCGGAAACCATTGCTAGCAACAAATTAGACCTCAGCGATATGAACAAATAACGTAAAGATTGTGTCTTGAATCAACATTAAACAACCGAAAACTAGTGAGACTAACATCTGTTTTTGATTAAGTTCCTATGTTTAGCCCTTTCCTGAAGTCACAGAGCACTTTTCCATTGCAAGGAATATGAACTCAGAGCAGAAGGCTTTTTTCAAACAGTTTGTGAAAACAGAAGTGGATAATGTGGCTGATAAGAATAACGATATTCCATTTGAATCATTCCGGAAAATTGTTTCGAAACTGGTGAAGGAATTCGAAGAAAGAATAGGTGGAAAATGGATTGCAGTTGTCGGAAGACACTATTTCGATTCAGAAATATCTGAATCCGAAAGCTTAGACAAGCTAATGTATCTCTACTACAAGCATTATCAGTTCTTTGTAGGACAGTTGCACGGAACTTCTGGAGAAAAAGAAAACTGATATAATTAGCTCAGGTTAATACCTTAATAAAATCATTGCCTCTACTGAGCACGAATTTTAATTGTTTATGTTTGGTTCTGGTGGTACTATTTTCCGTTCAGCACAAAACTCAGTTTATTCATGGATAAGTAAACACATTGTCTTGATGGGTCCAAATTCAGTCTATAAAAATATATTCGGCATAAAATGAATATGCAATGAAAGACAATGAAGTCTATGCAAATAGAGAGAGGTAGGATTTGTAATGAAAGGAGTTTCAAAAAGGTTAAAAAAGTGAATTTCGAGAACTAAATGACGAATAAGGAATCATACAAAGAAATGAATGCTACAGTACAAAGAAGATGACGAGTCCTGATTTAGTAATAATTAAGTTAATTGGAATTAATGTTTAGGTTATTTGATGTATTTTGTTATGTCTTGTTCTGAATTGCCAGAGTTGTCAGGCGCAAATTACTATTCATTCAATTAGGGACTAAGATTTCAGATTTAGGCACTGAATAAGTTAACGGTGAAGGAAAATCTAAACGCGCAGTGGATACGAATAGCATAAGAAAATCAGTTTTAATAGTTAACGGAAGCCCTAACGGCCTTTAATTGTACTAACCCCTTTACTAACACGAAATTACAAACACCAGTTAAGAGGGTAGTTACCCTTAATAAGTCCGAGATAGGACTCTCAATTCCTCCCCTTCCGGTCGGAAATGTCTAATAACCAACTGCCGGAACGTCCCCCAGTTTTATTAGAAGAGTAAAAATCTTTTATGTCTCAAAATTGAAGTTTAAGTGTCAATAAAGAGTGTTAATACGAAAATCATCAAAAAATAACAAATTGGCAGAAGATGGTTCAATATTAGGTACTGAATAGCTAGATACGTAGTTAGATAGGGTTAATAAGTGTTAATTAGTAATAATTAGCTAATATTTGGTTAAATTTCGTAATTTTGGTCCGGACCATGACTTGGGCTCATATGAAAGAGAATTTGATCCTGATTCTAAAAATGCAAACCCGACTTTTCAACTCCCAAAAATAAGAAAGTTACAAGCAAAAATGTTTTTATAAGATTACTTTTTGTTTCGTAATCTTATCACTCCAAAAAGGAGTGTTCTAAAAAGCCCTTTTTATTCGGTTTGACTTAAGTCAAACCTTTTTCCTTTTTTATTGTCTAGGAGGTTGTCTACCTCCTAGACTACACCTCAGTCAGGTGTTGTTTTCTTTTCCTTTCTATACTGCTAGGCCTCTTTCTTCTTGGGCCTAGCAGTTGTCCTCGCTTGAACTTTTGGCCGAGGACAAGGCCAACAGAGAAAGCAAAAGAAAATAGTAGTATCAGCCCAGGTCATAACAATTAGAGGGGGCTAATCTCCATTATTATTATTATGAATATTAAACTAAGTAGCTAGAAATACGTGAGAAAATATGTAGATTATCATGATATAAGTTTTAACTCATAGAAAATTATGTATCAATCGTAATAATTCGACAAAGTTAGGAAAATTCACCAATTTCTCCCTTTGGTTACCTTTACGTGTTAAAGAAAATTTCGCAAAGTTTCGCCGAGTTTCAGCACCCGAAATTTATCAAAAATGGGGGGTAATATTTTCTAAATCTTATTAATTTCGACCCCTGATGGCCAGCTGGCTCAGCCCGCCGCTGCGCCCCACGTGCAAAAGGTGGCAAGCTTCTAGAAAGTTCTAGAACTTTCTAGAAGCTTTGCCTTAAAAACAAAAGGAAAGTCCGCCGCAACCCGATTTAATGACCTGTCACCGAGCTGTCAGATAGCTGTCAGCTCGGTCCCAAAATTCTCGAATCTCTTCAGTGTTCGTTGAGATGCGACTGAAAGCAGTCGCTTAAGTCCCCTCCCTTGGTACGTTCTCCGCTGTGTGCCAGAGTTTTGGCACGGAGAATTCAGCGTACCTCCCCCGGTTAGGATACAAATATAGGGACTTTTCTAGCCTTCGGGCTAGAAAAGGAATTGAGAGAAATGATCAACCACGAACACTTACAAGTGAGGGCCAGATGGGTTTTGTATGCCCGGCCAAGAATAGATGCGAGGACAAAAAGCCTAGGAAATTATGGGTCACTTTTTGGCCACGATTCTATTGCGTTGGGCCTTCGGGCCAATTTTTATACATGTATTTTTCGGGCCGTTCGGCCAATTGTTTCTACATTCCATGGGCTTTCGGGCCAAGCTCTATGGGTTATGTTTTAGCCTACGGGCAGGATTTTTCTCCATTTTTATCAAAAGGCTTTCTGGCCAAATTTTAGTTCTCTAGCATGAGTGGGCCCAAGGCCAATTTTAGTTTATTCTCATATTTCTATTTTATGATTTCTTGTTGTGGGGCAGCTCATGTAAACCCCTCCTGTCCGATGGAGGTCTTGAGTTTTGTCCCTTATTTATTATTTCATCTTTTACTTTTATGATTTCCCTTTAGAAGGCAACTCATGTAAACTCCTCCTGTGCGATGGGGGTCTTGAGATTTGTCTCATTTTCTTATTTTCATTTCATGTTTTATTTAATTTTGGTCAAGCCACGACCTATGAATCGTAGTTTTATTAGGGTCTCAGAGGCCAGAAACTGACAATATAATTTGTAACTTTTTTGGGAAGAAATGAGTGGGACCCCACCCCTCAAGAGTGAGCTAGCGGGTCTCTAAAAGCACGACCCTTAAAAGAATGTGAGCTAGTTCTAAGGTTTGTTCCCCACAGCCGGCAACAAGGAGTTGCCGGCCATATTGTTAACCCAGGCGCAATTAACCCAGAAACTTTTACTGTTTTGTATCATGTCGTTTATTTCAGCTTTAGGTCGGTTCCAAAATCATAGTCCTTCAAAAAACTAGGATGTTTGACTCGAATCTTAAAAGCTATGAGTTGTTTTATTTAATTAATTATTGAGAAGTTTTGAAAGGGAATGACCGGCTTCCCTGCCCCTTTGTCTATGTGTTAATATTAATGTATTGTAGTTTTTGTAGTAATGATTGCTTGGCAATCATTACTCACGTGGCTTTCATAAAACTTCTCAAACATTTTTTCTCAAAATATTACAAACTTCTTAAACTTCTGCGCTAAAAGTCGAGTTTTAAAATCACTAAAACTCGCATCCAACTTTTCACAAAATTACCAAAGTCTAGTAGTTGATATTATCAAGATACATTCGAAATGAGAGCTAAGAAACTGACAATATTAGTTATAACTAGTATTAGGCCGTATCATATCTATAGTCGTGATTAGGAGTATAGTTAGGAATAGATAAGTAGTAATTAGTTAAGAAAATTGTGTGTGTTGTGTGAGTGAACGTATGAATGATATTTCTTGTGGAATTGTGTGACTGTATACGCTCTGGCTCGTGGAAACTTCTTCTGTCTGACGAAGGTTGCGAGCACTGCCGAGTGAGTACTCAGATATTAAGCAGGATCAAGATGTGTCTGAGGTCGTGTGAACGAATGTATCCAGGGTTTGATATGAGTGTGTTCTAGTCTGAATGCTGTATAAATGTAGCATGAACGTTTATCATTTGGTAGCCCAAGTGCTTGTATAACTGCTGTATACAGACTGTTTAGTTAGGGAATAAGATTACGTAGTTAAGTACTGAGTTGTGTAAGGTGTACGTGGATGTTACAATTTGTATGATATGATTGACCGTAATAGTCGGGAGTGTGATCGCCTGAATGTATAGTGACTGTCTGTACGCGTGGTTTGTGCGAAGCACCAAAATTACCCCAAAACGTAGGTAATATGCAGGAAAATAACAGTAACCAAGTTTTGTGTGTATGTCTGAAAGTTGTGAGTGCAAAGGCAATTTAGGTTTAGGTTACAATAGGAAATATGCAAATGAGGTATGAACATTAGAATCTAAGGTCACAGGGACCCTGTATTAGGCTCGTGGCAGTCCATACTGGGATATCCTCGATTCGTCCGCGTAAGCCACTCTAATCGCATAAAAAGGGATTATATAAATTGTCAATTTTGCATTAGTCAACGCGTTTTGTGTCAAATAGTTTCTGTACTCAGAAGCGCAATGTTCTTCAGTTATGCATACTGTCAGTTTATTTCCAAACGAAACAGATGTCTTTATCGCCAGTACCAATTAGCTAGGTCAATTCCTGTTCGTAGTTGGCTCGTAATAATGACTACTGTCGCGGACCTGTCATTTGAAAGAAATATAGTAACCCTACGTAAGATTAGTATTGTCATAGTTCTTAGTTAGGGATACTGTTGTTTTATTTCTGGAATAAGTAAAAGCCATTATTGCCATTTCTAGTCTGTTCCATCAAGTTCAGTTTGTGTTTAGCCAGTAATAATGACTACAATCGCGAGTAGGTGCTGTTTCACATTTGCACCATATCTAAAGTCAGAAGTAACAAACCCAGGTTACTTAATAGTTAGTATGGTTGATAAATCAACCGTATAAGTATTCATATTCAGTATTAATCCAAGTACTTCAACTATCTGTAAATGGCAATAATGGACATCAGGAAATCAGAAACCTCATGTAATATTAGGTAATAATTAGTCCTACATCTGAAATAGAGAAAATAATAAATAAGTACGTAGGAAATATGGATAGGGTAAAATGAACCATCTTCTAATCAAACCAACCTTTTATCTTTTACTATTTTAGTTTCAAATCATGTGATATTTCAATTACAGGGAGTTGTTACTGCCCTGAACTCTGGGGCCAGAAAAGGGCCCCAAATGCTTTGATGTTGTTATAAAATTTAAGTAACTATGTTATACGAGTACAAGAACAGCCGCAAATTATCTAGTAGTGTCAAGCCATTGCAGATTACGGATTTACGTTCATCTTGGTGTTCCAACCGGGAACAGTGTGAAAACGGAATGTACGAAGTGAAATCACATCCTTATTGCAATTTCCTGCACGGAATTGCAGGAAATTGCTCAAAAAACTGCATTTTTGTTAAAATGTTTCCAGAACTGTAATGTAACGTTCAATTCTTTCAATTCCGTATCAAAACGTCAGAAATTTCGCTTATTATGACTAACTTAAGTCTCACAAGTTCAGTTTTGATCTCAGAAAGCCAGAAAGTGAGTAATGGTTGCTGGGTTCGAATCCCGCACCATAATTGTGTAACTAATGGGTTTTAACCCATTTGATTCAGGTGCGGAAGTCACATCGATCCTGCCGGAATCAGGTCCAGATAGTTGGTATTCAGAGACTTTGGTAGTTAATTTTGGGCATATTGTTGATATTCAGTCCGGAGAAGGACACTTACAGTGGACAGTGAATTGGATCATATTTGGTTAGAAAAGGTACATTTAGGATCGGATAGAACTTTTGTGGAACTGTTAAGGCAGAGGCAGATTTGAACACGGGATCTAAAACCAAAACCTGTTTGAGAACTTTTATCTGGTTATCGGAAAATTTGTGAAATTCAAAAAGATAATCTCTGCTTTCGCCCTCCTTGCTCTACTTGGGTGGGAATTCCCCATTGGCCTGTTTTGAAGTTATCGGATAGCAAGGACTAGACGGAGGACAGACCAGGAAGATCTAAAGAGAAGATAAATTAATAATTTAAATTAATTAATTGTTGAAGTTTATATAACCGTACCAGATACCTCCCAGCCAGACCGACCCCTGTGTTAGACCCCTCTGGCTTTCCGAATAGCATCCGGGAACAGTGCGCTGTGTGCTCCGCTACAGGAGATTGGAACAGCATTCTTGGGCTCACCCAAGGACCGGAATTTGTGTGTACCGATTAATTATTGTTAATTATTATTATTATTATTATTATTATCATTAACAGTGTCGTCCTTGTTGTAAAGGACTGATAAAGAGATAGACTACACGAACACGAGCATATAGGGAAAGCACAGAGTTTAGCAGTAGAGTATAACAGTTGAGATTAGGAGTCTAAGGGTACAGAAGGAGAAGAAGAAGAAGTAACAGCAAAGAGCCGAAGTCTAAAGTCTTGTCTCTCAACCCAAAATAATAACTACAGGTTTAAAGTGTAACTGGCAACTCTGGCAACCTTGTGATCTGTAATTTGTACGTCTAAGTCTATAGTTGTTGGAGTGACCTATAGTATCATTGTCAATATCACTATTATTGTTAATTGTATTACCCTATTTATCTAACCATTGTAACTGTTGAGAATTATATTAATTCTTAATAAATTTAAGTGTGCCTCAGCGAGCGTTTGACCTAGGGTACACACACTGGATAAAGCCATTGGATCAGGATCAACTTTCCCCCTATACAAGTAAGTGAAGGATCTCGAGTTTGAGATCTCAATCCCTGATCATCGAAGGAGCCAAGAAGAACTATCCAGTTGCGTATCTTGATCAGTCTATCAAGATACGTATCGGAACTCACTGTTGTGAACTGATACTAATCAAGTCTCAAGAAAGACAGGCATCGACCCCGCTTGTCTCTAATTCACTATCCCTACCCATTAAACGAACTCACAACCAGGACCCCATCCGTGTTGGCTACAAGGATACCCAATTTTGGACAAACCACCTTTTGGGCATCCTGTGTCTAAGTTTGCTAATCCCAGCAGACGCGCTGACCCTCCGTGTAAAGGATTAAGTTGCTACAGAACCCTAACCAACTAGGCTGAACTAGGACGAAGAAGAAAGCGATTTTTAATTCAGATCAAAGCAACTTCATTACAGATTTCCAGTGCAATGCCCTTTTCCCGGTGTGCAAACCGTGCCGCTGTGCAAACCCAGAGTGCCGCTGTGCAAACCCTGAGTGCCGCTGTGCAAACTCAGAGTGCCGCTGTGCAAACCGTAAGTGCTGCTGTGCAAACCCAGAGTGCCGCTGTGCAAACCCTGAGTGTAGCTGTGCAAACTCAGAGTGCCGCTGTGCAAACCGTAAGTGCCGCTGTGCAAACTCAGAGTGCCGCTGTGCAAACCGTAAGTGCTGCTGTGCAAACCCAGAGTGCCGCTGTGCAAACCCTGAGTGCCGCTGTGCAAACTCAGAGTGCCGCTGTGCGAACCGTAAGTGCTGCTGCAAACCCAGAGTGCCGCTGTGCAAACCCTGAGTGTAGCTGTGCAAACTCAGAGTGCCGCTGTGCAAACCCAGAGTGCCGCTGTGCAAACTCAGAGTGCCGCTGTGCAAACCGTAAGTGCCTGCCGCTGTGCAAACCGTAAGTGCTGCTGTGCAAACCCAGAGTGCCGCTGTGCAAACCGTAAGTGCTGCTGTGCAAACTCACAGTGCCGCTGTGCAAACCGTAAGTGCCGCTGTGCAAACCTGAGTGCTGCTGTGCAAACCCCAGTGTCGAGAATAAATTAATACTGTTTTTAAGGACCTGATAGTTTAATTTTAACTCTCACTTTAACTTTAGCACATTTCAGTCATAACAACTAACGTCACATGCGACATTAATTTTGTTTTGACCTTTGACCTTAATTTGAAATTGGGAGAATATAGGATGGTACTCAGTTAGTCTCTACATTTCTGAACTAGTGGCATTAGTTTCCTTACTGTATTACTTCTCCTAATCTCCACGTGATTTCCATGGCCAACTTCGGAGCCAAAGCATCCGAAAATCCAGGCATGGAAATGACGTTCTTATTTTTGACAGTATTCTTCACCCTGGGTTTTGTTACGAATTTATGAAAAGCTCCCAAAAAGCTGGCAAGTCTTATTGGTCTTTTGTGGAATGCCGTAAACTGAAGCGAACTGGGAATGGAAACCTTGGTCGAATTCCTAGCGTGAGAGTGGCTGGTGGTCGCTTCGAAACTAACTCTGAAGTTAAAGTCAGAATTTAAATTAATATACTAAGACTTCAGACTACGTATAAAGTATTTTCGACAGTTTGAGGGTTTGCACAGCGGCACTCTGGGTCTGCACAGCGGCACTCTCGGTTTGCACAGCGGCACTCTGGGTTTGCACAGCGGCAGTCAGGGTTTGCACAGCGGCACTCTCGGTTTGCACAGCGGCACTCTGGGTTTGCACAGCGGCAGTCAGGGTTTGCACAGCGGCACTCAGGGTTTGCACAGCGGCACTCTCGGTTTGCACAGCGGCAGTCAGGGTTTGCACAGCGGCACTCAGGGTTTGCACAGCGGCACTCTCGGTTTGCACAGCGGCACTCTGGGTTTGCACAGCGGCAGTCAGGGTTTGCACAGCGGCACTCAGGGTTTGCACAGCGGCAGTCAGGGTTTGCACAGCGGCACTCAGGGTTTGCACAGCGGCATTCAGGGTTTGCACAGCGGCACTTTGGTTTGCACAGCGGCATTGCAAAGTTTACACAGCGGCCCCAAATCAGTGCAATTGGGCAAGGTCAGAACATACTAGGGCAGGTCAGAACATACTAGGGCAAGGTCAGAATATACTATTTGCTTTTTGATACAGTTAAGGGATCATTAGCTACTTTCCTTCAGGGGCGGAAATTTGGAACATTTCTTTTCTTATCAAACATTAGCAATTGTACTGTAACTTGACAGTTACCATGTCAGCTTAGTGGTCCCTCAGTTAAATATTTCCTGGATGCTTTTTCAATAGTAAATTATTAGATAACGATAGCATTCCTTACAATAAGTTACGAAAGATTTATCGTATTTCCACAGTCACCCATATATTGGAAATTTGCTAATGGTATTGTCATGGGCGGTTTGTGTACTTTCTTTGAGCATCTACAAGATGTTCTTGGAGAAACATGAAGCAGGCGAATTCTGACTACATTACATTTTCTGCGGGCAAATATTGTACGAAAGGATGTTGTATGTAAAAATTCCTTTAGTTCGTTTAGTATCCGGAAGTATTATAGTCCGTGCAACTCTGTTGTTGCCATTCTTATTTTATGCGTTTTACAAAACGTCTCAATTTTGGCAGTTACTGCACAGTGCAATGTACACAATACCGTTGCATTTTATATTCTTATTTCGTCGTTTCTGTTAGTAGTAGGAAATTGCAGGAGCTGGCCCCTCATCAGTCAAAATATCCCCTTAATCCCATCAATCATCCTGATGAGGGGCTAGCTCCAGCAATTTGTTTCCGAGGTAGTAGGATTAATCCATCTACTTCAGTATAGGTTTGTTTTCTTTCTCTATTTTAGGTATTAATGCCTGGCCCCGCATCAGTCTTTTATCCCCCTAATTCCCTTTTATCCGCCCCGCTGAGGGGCCAATTCCCGCAATTTGTTTTTGGGGTTATTGAGATTAATGCAGCAGGGTTTTTGGGATTAATCCGCAGCTCATCCAAATAATTTGGTAGAATTAGATTTTAGATTAATCTTTTATCTAAGGATCTAGGGATTAAGCCAGGGAAATATCCGCATCTCCAACAATTTACTTCAGGTATTGAGAAATGGCAATTATCTAAAAATATTTGAATATTTGAGTACTTAACCAAATACGCAGCCAGTCACTCAGTCCACAGTTAGTTTCTTCAAATTCAAACCATTATTTACAACCGTGGTCTATCCCTAATCCCTCAGTTATTTCGTAATGCCATAGTTTAATTGTCCCAGCTTTTGTGGCTCATCCACAATCATCATAGTTAGTTTTTAAATCAAATGTGCACGTGTGACTACGCAGATGAACAATGAAATCCAGGAATGAAATTGTGTAATAATAGTATTACTATATGGCGAATAATTATTAGTGCTGCATAAGCGTATACGTATATTAGTCAAAGCAAATACGTAAACATTAAAGACATGCCTGCCAAACAAGTCTGTTTGAGTTTGCCTAACTTTGACATTAGGTAATTGATGATGTTGCGTAATTGCTGACATTGGGTGATAAATGAAGCAGCCTCTTAAATGCTAAAAGAAAGGAAAAGCCAGAAGAAAATGTTAACCCATGGAGCTAGGATACTGCCTAGTGGAAAACTATTAATTTGGTAACCAAAAGTACCAACACATAACTAGAAGTGTCTTCTCAGTTTAAAAAAGTTTTTGACATTAGAAAACTAATGACGGTTTGGTTTTCCTAAACTTGGGAAAATCGATGTTAAAGTTGTTACGTTATTTTGAAGTGGCTATGTATTTACATTTTAGCTTTTGTCGTTTTCTTTAAAGATTTTTCCTAATGTATTTGAATTTTGTCCGGATTTCAGTTGTAAAAATCTATATATATGCTATATTATTGTTAGATTTTCCAACACACTAAGTGGACGTGATTACTCTTGGCCATATTGAATATTCCCACTATTTTTATATTATTGATTCATTATCTTATTGCTATATTCTATTATTATTAATTTCATCGTCAATTACGAATGATCAGATTATTACAATTATTATTATTATTATTATTATTATTATTTTTATTGCAATCATTTCCATCAAATTACGGATTTAGGCCTTTTGTGGTGAAAAATTTTCGTGAAACCGAGGTAAAAATGCTTTCGCTGTACGGTTGCTTGCTACTATTAGTATGCATCAAAACTATTCTGTGCTTTCAAGATTACGGCTATCCAAAACTTGTGCTTAACAGTGTCAACAAGCGACCATGTTGAAACGACCGCGACAATTACTGACCAGTTTAATTGTTGACAAAACGTAAAGTTGTTAAACTTCGAGACTTCATTGGGGAAAAAATCACAGTTATTCAGATTGTCAGACAAGTGAATTACCGTAATTACATAAGGATTGATCACTATAGCATTATTATTTTATTTTCTGTTCACATAGAAAAATAATCCCATGTCATTAAACATCTTTTTCTTAATCAAATAAAATACCATATACAGCAAGTGAGACAGAATCAAAATTAATATTACACACAGCCAAACAAAGAATATAATGAAAAATTTAGAATAGTAGAAGTTTAGGGGTAGTAAACACATTATATATTGAATATTAACATTTCCAAAACTGTACATTGGTACACCACATTGCACTTCAACTGGGAATAAACTATAGTTTAACGAAAAATTATTTACAATTACAGGATAAAGAGATACACCTACTAAAATTAATTCACAAACAATTATCGCCACAGTAAGAAGTTTACACAAAATGAATACTTTACAAAAAACGTTTTTACTCTCCAATTTTACTAACTGCTCGGGATCTTTCATGTCCAGATCATCACATTCTTTAGTAGCATAATTCCAGATGGCTCCCGGAAAATACAGTAGTATGGCCAGAAACATAACGATAAATCCCATGTAAGGATAAATGTGGATATAAAATCTTTCCTCGGGTAGTTCATAGTACAGCAAATAATCCTTATCTGGAATATTCGTTTTGAAGAAACAAATATCTAGAAAATATTTTACCACCGGCGCGGTCACCTGAGAAGGAATCTGACAGGATATAGAATCTCCTATAGTTTGACCCGCTAACATGAGAGACGCCACTAGCACGAGGACTGGTATTGTAAATCCATCCACCAGCATAGCTCCAAAATCAGCGTATCTATTGCGCCAAGTGAACCACGAACGTAAAATCGGTACAGTTGAGTGTGAAAACAACATTGCTGAGACAGAAAAGATACTTAAGTGATACTGCCCAAAATCTCCGCCTTATATATGGCAAAATTGAGTCATCGTGCTATTCTGTGCTACCTATAGAGCCAATTTGGAAGCTAGTTATGCAGTACCATGCACAATGTCACTAAGTTTTGTGGAAAAACTAGTGTGATTAGAATACCATGTGTTCGAAATAAGATGTGAAATTTGAGTTTTTGTGTTACTTAATCGCTTTATGACACTCTGTGACTGCCGCAATACTTCGCGACAAGTACATTTTGGCACATAGCTACATAGAAATGCTAGGTACAGATTTGGACTCACTGGTACGAACTTGGGGTTGAGTCACGGTACAGGGTAGTACTACCCAGTTGATAAATTATAGCAAAACCTTGAACGGTACTTTTCACGATGTCAATCACTTGATTGATGCGGTGCATGTTCGTAACTGTAACTAAATTCAATGCAGCTGTTCATTGTTACTAAATTAAGTAAAATTTGATTAGTCATGAGGTATGTACCAGGTTGTAACTGGAGTAAAAACAAAGTTTTCGATACAGGTTGGCACTGGGTAAAAATAAGTAAAGGACAAATGCCAGGGCCCAGCTAGTACAAATAGTTTTTCTAGTGGTCGTGCAAACCGAAAACCAATTAAAACTGACACCGTTACTGTGACGAAATTGTACGAACGCTGAGTCAGCAAATTTGAGTCGGTAATAAATCAAATCCGGAAAAGGGGTATATAAACAAAC
Source organism: Trissonchulus latispiculum (assembly GCA_030248195.1). Lineage (NCBI taxonomy): Eukaryota > Metazoa > Nematoda > Enoplea > Enoplida > Ironidae > Trissonchulus > Trissonchulus latispiculum. The sequence goes on from JASAND010021857.1 coordinate 27,190, forward strand.
GGAATCTAAGCTCTGCATCAGTTTTCTTTCATACTCTACTCGACACGCGTTTGGATTTATTACTGTTCTCGTTTTGCTATATCTCTGACTACTTGAACATTATATTTGATTATTATCAACTACTTTAATTTGGATCATATTCTCCATATTTGATATTTCTTATTTCAACGATTTTTGCTGGACTCTACCGTAAGTCATGATTTGTATAATTTGTGGAAAGCAGTTCACCTACAAGAGCAATCTAAACGCTCACATTAGGCAAGTTCACGACAACATCCGTCCACACCAGTGTCCCTCCTGCGGTAAACCCTTTAAGAGGCGTCAAGATATGAACAGACATTCACTGTGTCACACTGGCGTTCGCGTGATCAGTCCAGGAGTGGTCCCAAGGCGCAAAACAAAATCTGCTGTAGTTTTCATTGAAAAATCGACCGCCAAGTATAAAAATGTTCACTGTTATCAGCTAGAAAGTACTGTGCCATGGAATGATCTCTGGTGTTTGTATAAAGGCGTTCATGTTGAGCTGAAGAATTGTATTGAACGGGTTTTGGAATCTTTACACTGTATCAAGTTTGACCTTATCCTAAAAATAACCTTTGAGAAAGCAACAGACCCAACAGAAACAATAACCTGCTACTTTCATAGTACTGTACAAAGGCTGTGTAGTCGGAAAAAGATTGCTGCTGCAATATTGGACTCCTTCAAATATATTAGTCAAAAGGTTGAAGAATATCTGGAAAGAGGATCTGGATGGGTTGTTAGTATCATTGATACCTTAGATGTTCACATGACTAAATATGAACCTGTAAAGGGAAAAACTTATATCCCACTACCTCCTAAGCTGCAATCAAAGAAGGCCATTTTGAACATTCAAAATGAGGACGACAAATGTTTTATGTGGGCAGTGTTAGCAGGATTACATCCTGTTTGAAAACAATCCTCAACGAGTTTCTCATTATGAGCGATACTGTGGCGAACTCAATTTTGCAGGAATCCCATTTCCTGTAAAAATCGATGATATCCCAAAGTTTGAGCGACTTAACAATATTTCCCTGAACGTCTACGGTTACGATGACTCCCTGAATATTCTCCATTTAACCGACAGAAAGGATGCGTGTCGTCACTTTACTTTACTTTTGATGAATAATCAGCACTACTGTCTAGTGAAGGATCCTGAAAAGTTCTTCAACACAGAGCGAAGTCATACGTCGAAACTATTCCAGTGTCACCTTTGTCTCTGTCTATTCTATTCCGAGTCAAAGCGAAATGATCACATGGCACGCTGTCGTAACCCCGATCTGGATGTAATCGAGATGCCAACGGCGGATGAAAAATGGTTGAGGTTTTCCAATTTTCACAAGATGCAGCGTCAACCGTACGTGATCTACGCAGACTTTGAATGTATACTTGAAAAACTGGATACTTGTCTTCCCGATCCATCGACATCGTCGACGACATCTCTCCACGTACATACCCCGTGCGGATTCGGAATGGCTGAAATATTTAGTTGCTGTTATGACAAGCACTCCATTGGAAGAACATACACGGTAGATCGGCAAAACCAGTGTAAGAAATCTTACAGATGGCTATAACATGGGGAGAGGAATCCCAGAAGAAGCTGAACAAACCAAACTGGCAGTCTGCAACAGCCGCAGCTCAAATTCACTTTTTCTGTACAGGATCATGTGCCATATGCAAGAAAGATTTGGGAGAAGATAGAGTTTGGGATCACTGTCATTTGTGTGGACAATACAAAGGTGCTGCACATCCAGAGTGCAATTTATCTTTTCGGCTGATGCGTACAGTAACTGTAGTTTTCCACAATTTGCGCAGATACGACGGACATTTGCTACTGGAACAGCTGGGGACAATTGCGTCCAAAATGGGATGTGAAATCAATGTAATCCCAAAAGGATATGATGATTACCTTACATTCTCTTTGAAGTTTAAACATTTAAATACTCGCTGGAATCTTCGTTTTATCGACAGTTTACAGTTAATACCTCCTTTTATCAGCTGGTTAAAAGTCTGTCTGATAAGGGCAGTGATAAATTTAGATACACTGCCGAATATTTCAAAGCTGACACTCATTTGATGCTGCGAAAAGGAGTATACCCATACGAGTACATGGATTCCTGGCAAAGATTTGAAGAACAGGAACTACCTCCGATAAACAGTTTTTATTCCACTTTAACCGATTCATCAATTACCGACGAAGACTATAGCCACGCTAAGATGGTATGGAAAGCTTTCAATGTTAAATCGCTGGGAGAATACCACGATCTGTATCTCATTAGTGACGTGTTGCTATTGAGCGATGTTTTCGAAAATTTTAGAAACTTTTGTATGCTAAACTATCAGTTAGATCCTGCCCAGTATTATACTGCGCCATCATTTTCATGGGATGCTGCGCTAAAGTTCACCGACGTCAAATTAGAACTATTTATTGACCCGGACATGTATACGTTTATGGAAAATGGAATTCGCGGAGGTGTGTCGACAATAACTCACCGTTATGCAAAGGCAAATAATCCTCTATTCAACGATTATGACCCATCGAAACCTTCCAGTTATATTATCTACTTAGACGCTAATAATCTTTATGGTTGGACAATGACACAGAAATTACCCGTTGGAAACTTTCGATGGATGACGGACCAGGAGATCCAGTCGTTAAATGTTCTGAACATTTCTGACAGCGATTCAGAGGGGTACATTTTGGAAGTTGATCTAGACTATCCAGATGAACTACACGACACTCATAACGACTATCCAGTCGCTGCTGAGAAACTTGAAATCACTGACGGAATGTTATCCCCGTACTGTGTCCAACTTAAAGATCAGATAAAAGTGTCCACTGTCAACTCTCGAAAATTAGTACCTAATCTTTTCAATAAGAAACTGTATACCGTACATTACCGTAATCTCAAATTATATTTGGATTTGGGACTAAAATTGAAAAAGATTCATCGGGTATTAGTGTTTAGTCAGGAGTCATGGTTAGCACCTTATATCATGTTCAATACAGAAATGCGAAAACAGGCAACCAGTGCGTTTGAAAAGGATTTGTTCAAACTGTTCAATAACAGTGTGTTCGGGAAAACGATGGAAAACATCCGGAACTATATAGACATTAAACTTGTTTGTTCCGAGGACAAACTACTGAAGCTAACTTGTAAAACTCAGTACAGGGGATTTAAGTTACTGTCTGACTCTCTTTTTGCTGTGAAAATGCAAAGATCTGTAACTAAACTATGTAAACCTATATATGTTGGATTTACAGTATTAGACTTGTCAAAATATTTAATGTATGATTTTCACTACAATTATATAAAGGCGCAGTACTGTAATGAAGCAAAACTGTTATTTACCGACACTGACAGTTTATGTTACCACATTGTAACACAGGATATATATAAAGATATGGTACGGGATGATCATTTATTTGATTTTTCTGATTATCCGAAAGAACATTTTGCGTTTTCTGATTCCAATAAAAAAGTTATGGGAAAATTTAAGGATGAAATGAGTTCTATTCCTATTTCAGAGTTTGTGGGGCTGAGAGCAAAAATGTATAGTACTTTGGACTCCCAAGGAAAGGAGAAAAAGCGAGCAAAGGGTGTGAAGAAGTCCGTCGTTACACGTAGTATCAAACATGTCATGTACAAGTCAGTTCTTTTTGAGGGAGCGCGTCTTAAACATCCAATGCAATTTATCCGCAGTGAAGGTTCTGTTGTACATACTGTATTACAAAACAAGTCAAGTTTGTCTGGATTTGATGACAAACGATATATTCTTTTTGATGCAGAATCGACCATGTCGTATGGCCATTGCGATATTATGTCTGATTGTTGAAATAATGCTGATTGTATATCTTTAGGGTTATGAATGCTACGGATGAAATTGTCTGCGTCCATGTGCTGCCATTAATAATAATGTGTTTCGTAAATCCTTTGCCACTGTAACTATTCATCATCATTTATTTGTTAAACATGGTGTAGATACTGAGGACAAATTAGCGTCTAGATTTATTGAAATGGATTCGAAAGTTATGAAATTATTGGAACAATGTTGTACCGATCCTGACGAAGTGATTATTCGCCATCCCAGAAGAACTATTAAATTCCGTAAGATGTTTGATAATCCTATTGGAATCCGCGGTTATACGAAAAAACGCGTCAGCCGAGTCGTCGTCGTTTACAATCGTCAAAGACATTTGATTGTGACTGCTTTTTCGACGGATTAACATTATTTACGTGAAGATTGACACAGGTTTTGTACATGATCGAATATATATGGAATATTTGTTTCATCAACCACACCCGTTACGAAAAACTTGCCGTTGTGGAAAAGTCTAACAGTGCCGCCGTTATCCTTCCAAGTAATCCCACTGAAAAGTTCCGGTTCGTAGTGAACAGTGTGGTTGTAGCGTCTTATTAACTGGTACAACGAATGAAGATTGACTGCGTATCCTGTTTTACCTGCGCTGACTATATTGGTAATACGACACTGGTCAATACCACTGCCAAGACGTTCACCCATCATTTCGATAGACCTCCTTCCTTGGGCAACACACTTGGATCCCAAACAAACAAATTTGCCATTAGAAAAAAGAAGAAACGTGCTCCCATTCTGCGTTAAAATGGCACCACTGAACCTTCGAGGATTGTAGACGGCGTTCTCTAACTCACAAAGAGATATCCCTTCCCTGAATTTGCCCGAAAATACTACATTGACTATTTGCATCTTTACGACACCGACAATATTGACAATATTGTGTAAGTAACTGTTGCTGTGATGAAGGTCTGAATAAATAGTAAACAAAGTTCTTAACTATGGTATCGTTTTTATCGCCTCGCTTCCTTAAATAGTCTATTATTGATTCGAAGCTATAGCCACGTGATCTTTTATTCAAAAAATATATACAAAATTCACCACAAACATTAGTATCAAAGTCTTGCAAACAGTATTTGTTTACTTTTTCCGGTTTATACCGCATACAGGCCTCTATAGGCTCAAGTCCATAACTATCAAAGTACTCCACATAAGTGTCAAAATACATAGCAAGCCAGTGCTCTCCAGACTTTGTCGATGGATCCGTATTAAGTATAAAACACGCCGGTCTGCGTTGCACCGTTGGTAGCTGATCACTAGGGAATACACCCAGAAAGACTTTACGCAGGTATGGATCAGCGTTGGCGACTCGACTTAAGTCTAAACTATTCATAGTAACCTTCTAGTGCCCATCTGACGAGTTCCATATGACTGTTTTTATTAATTTTGAGATCTGTCATTTTATAGTGAAGGTATACTAATTTTCGATTGGCATCGTAGCAAAATTCCCAGCAGTGGTCCCACTCAACGTAGGTACAACCTGGTTGTGTCCATCGTTGTATCCCTTCCACGCAGAGGTGTAGATTACATCGTGCTAATCTTTTATACAAGTAGTCTCCATTTTCTATCGTAGCATTTTTATTTCCTAATTGAAGTATCAAAGTTTTCATAGCCCCATTATCGTCAACGACGGTTACATTTAGATTCTCTTCCTGGTAGTATAACTGTTCCGTGGAGACGGTTACAGCAAGTAAAAGTAGTCCTAGCATTTTGAGCACATAATTAAGGTAACCTGGATATAACATATTTATTAACTTTAAATTGAATAATCAAAAAATGGAGTCCTGTTGAAGTCGATGGAAATCAAGTTGTCAAATTCTCCATATATGATAATTTCTACTCCTTGTGAGTGATTACTAAGTGGCTCTTTCAGTTGCATATAGAGTGAAAGATCTCCTTCCCGGATAAGTTCCATTGCGCTTCCATCCACGTTATCTGCTGTTAGATTGAACACAAAAATTGTATACCCAGCAGTGAAATCTTCATACGTAATATCAATCCCTTTATCGTTATTGGCCATGTTAATTCCTTCAAATAGGTACATGTAGGGTACACTATATTTGAAATCACTCCAGTCCATCCTCATTGGATGCTTTGGTATGTACTCATCTCCACATTTTAGTGATAATTCACTGATTTTGCAGGTTTCAAACTTGAAAGGGTTAGCCGTAAATGATCCGTTAAACGCTTCTGAGTCAACCATTACTAGAACAACTCGTCTGGGGAGTTGACCAGAAAAAATGGAGTTTTCCACCACAGTCTGTGAGTTTGCGGCCAGATGTCGAGTCACCATTTTTATTCGACGTATAGGATACTTGGCTGCATGGTTGCCGCGTAGAACATTTTCTATAGCCAAACTGAGGGATTCTTGTGGCTTGATCTTCCAGACGTACCATCTTAGATCTTCCACCTTGATTTTATATTCCGTACCGTCACTCATTAAAACAAATTTGTCATCATTTCTATGAAGTTCAATCGACATCTCCGTATCGCTTAACATGTATCTGTCCTGCTTAAATAAATCACAGTGCAATGGAGCTAGCAGTTCAACTCCTTTGTTCTTGATAAATGGTTTCCCTCTCCACTTCATTGCATCAGAAGTTAAGTCGTCAAATTTCAGTGGGTTATCTTTATAAAACATTGCGATTTGTTGATGATTAGATTTAGCGTCCCGTCCATAATTTAGCAAAACTTCCAGGTACGCCTTATACGCGTACAGAGGACCAGTGTTTTCAATTTCTTTGTCACTTAGCTTCATAACTACTCGTTCAAACAAGGTTGAGCCTATTAAATTTATGGGGGCGACATCGATCTTATCATGGTCGGGAGTGTTATCAGGTTTTGTTGGATACGGCAAATTATTGCCATCTTTGGTCACAATTTTTATTTGTACATACAGGTAATTTTTATTTAAATCCAACATAAACGAGTCTTTTGGTATGTGTATCCTGTACGGACCGCTGTCTGTTATAGGATTTTGAGGATAATATTCTGCCCAATAGCCCTTTTCGATAGCAACTTGACTAGGTGGAAGGGAAAATAGGTCGAGTTCGCTCTTAAACCCAGGATACGATTGTGCATCCACTTGCTTAGCCATGACTGAATACGTCAGTGTTAAGTTTCCGACGTTTTTTAATCCTTTTTATGTTTTTCGGTGTTAATCTGCTGCCAAGACCTTCACCTTCTTGCTGCAAATCGTCACCAAATTTGCTCAGAGTGCGCCCTACTGCCTGCCTACTGCGCTTTTTAAGTGATGTTTTTATGTCTTCTCCCTTATTGAGATAATCTTTAGCCACATCGCTGCCTGTTCTAAGGGCTTCCTTTCCCACATGAATGCCAACTTTCCTGACAGTTGGCCAAATTGCTCGAAACAGTCCTTTAAAAAAACTACCGATTCCTTCTCCTCTTTGATAAGGGTGTCCTGCATACGTAGGTAGAGCACCACCTGTTTGCAGTAACACGTCTTCCCACGTTTTGACTTGCTCAGGATAGTAGACAGTTCTCATGGTCTCACCTTCCTAAAGTGCAACTTTGCATAAATTTTTCCGTAAGCAAAATCAACTGGCTGTCCTGCGTCATTATATATATTAATTTCGACGGAGTCAAATTCTCTTTTAAGTACAGGTACATAGTGAGGATTAAGATACCCTTTATCAATAAATTCTCCGTGTATGCCTGTAGTATTTACAATTCGGAGCAGAGGAGCAATGGTGTTTCCTACTATTTGAGGAGCAACTAAGTCACAGTATACATACATTGAATAAAAACCAGCTTTCATATCGGGCTCTCCGCCACCAACGATAACTTTCTCCTTCTTGTTTACATGTGTCGGTGACTCCCTTTCAATTACACCTTGAGGATTCAGATTGTCTCCTTCTCCAAACCCAAGTATATACTGAAGTCGACTACCCAGTTTTAGATCTACAATATCAAAAGGCTTTCCTTTCTCCCTTTCGAAAATAATGTTAACTCGGTGAGTATACTGATCAAATTTAACCTTCACACCTGGAGGTTGGCCTTCTCGATTTGTCATTGTATTTAACGTTTGATTAATAGCTTCACATAATTCTACGATTGATGTGTAATATCGCAACGGTAGGTATTTCGTTTTTGACGTACCATGAGAGAATGCTATATAGATTTCAGGACTGACTTCTTCTCTAAAAGTATTCCATGTCACAGGATACATCAGTTCTACAAGGGCTACCTCCCATTCACCGTCGAGATCGATTCGATGCGGTAGCTTCACTCGAAAGTCGTTCAATTTATTTGTTAAATAGTCGCCAGTGTTACTAGGTAGCTGTAGGTAAAAATCCATCATCTTCCGTTATCCAACTGTTAAACTTTTCAGGATATCCCAACCACTTCACGAAATATTCCTGTTTTCCCTTGCGACGCCGCCTTTTTATTACTTTTTCTATCCAGTAGCTATCAGGCTTCGTCACAGTCTGGAGCTCTCGCTCATAGAAACCGCCTTGTATTGCTTCATCCTGCAAATCAGTTAGCTGATACATGACAGGGTATGCATTAGACGTAACCTTTACAATTTTGAATAGCTCTTCGGACCAATTTGGTAAATACCCTTTCTCGAATATTCCCTTCGCTTTGCTTATTCTAACAATGTCTCCTACTGTAAGTTTTGACCGTGGCACAGGTTGGTCCGGATACAGTTTACTGTACACGTCATAGTGATTATTTGGATCAGATGCGTCCGATGGAGTCATGCCAATACTTCTGTGTTTGCTATGGTTATATCCGTCGACAAATTTTTGTAATACATCCACATATCTATAGGTTCTCGACTTTGTAAAGTACTTCCAAAGTTTCGTCTTTATTGTCCTATTAAATCGTTCAACAATGCTGCACTTGATATCTGGATTATCGCACGTATAATAGTGAATATTGTTAATTTTGAGTAGGTTCTGAAATTGTGCATTCTGAAATTCTTTTCCTCTATCTGACTGTAACATCTCAGGGCTCCTATTAGACTTTAAAATTTCTTTAATGGCGCTAAAGATGTCCTTTCCAGTTTTCGACTTAACAGGGACTACCCACGCATACTTAGAAAATACGTCAATGCAGGTTAGCAGGAATCTGTTACCATCGTTGTCATCAGCAATTCGTGTCATATCAGCAAGATCAACCTGCCACAACTTATCAATATTGTCAACGAAATAACGACGCCGGGGATATCTACGGCGAATAGGCTTATGTATGGTGTAAGTATGTTGCTTTTTCAACCATTTCTTAATATCCGTAAGCTTAAGACCATTAATTTTATTTTTCAGATAACTATACAATTTACGTTCACCTGAATACGCAACTGGACTATTCGGATCATAAAAATAGTAACTTAAAGTGTCTTCCATTTCAATGTTTTCAGGGCTAATCCTGTTCCAGACTGTAGGTGTCTTGTACGTAGTGCTTCAAGTCGCTGAGCTGCTGGTCTTCTTGGGGTAGCATAGGGATCTTTTATTAATTGCCATCGGGCAGGATTACCAATGAACTCTCTAGGAACATTAGTATGACGCAATACCTCAGTGAAAAGATGAAATCCAACGGCAGGACTTTTGGTTGGACGATTCCTTACAAAATCATGTATAAGGTCTGTAATTCGAGATCCAGGTGCTTCCCTTCCCTTATACGAAATCTCTCCCTTTTCATTAACTTTGAAATCAGTCACTGTCTGTAGATGAGCTAGCAAATTTTCTGCTATCGGTTGCAGTCTTTTGGGCAATGCCTCAATCATTGGGTTTAGCATAGTTTGTGATGCTTCAGGTTTACGTTCTTCAATGTTTGGGTGTTTCACACGAATCTCTTGGCCTTTTTCCTTAAGCAGACGTCTATGATAGTTATTTTGCCTGTACATGGCAAGTTTGACATCATCTGGAAATTTACGCTTTTTCATTGAATGTTTTAGATCCATTTCCACTTCCTTTTCGTGTTTTTCAAAATAGTCCGGTCTAACCAGTATAGAATACTCCATCACCTTTTCAGCACCAAATCAGTGACAAGTCCGCCAACAACCCCCAGCAAAGGTGCTAGTAACGCAGGTAAAAATCCACCACGTTGCACAATGAGTTTCTTTTTCTTTGATATGTTTATATTCTTATCTCGCAGCTGTCGCAGTATTTTTCTGTGACGTTTAAGTCGTTTTATATCTTTTTCTGGCAACTGCACATTGCTCGACAGGACATTTTCAACACAGTCACATATAGTTTTTATTAACTCCGCACTTGAGTTTTCTATGATACCAGATCTCTGCTTCGAATTACACTTGCACAACACTCTGAGGAAATCAGAATTCTTTTCGAAACGCTTGGCCATTATATAGGGAAGGTTTCTCGTTTTCTCATCTCTTTTATGTATTTTTTAATTTATAAACACCGTTGGGCTCATCTGGAAATATGGTACTTCTGAGTCTATATTCTTCAGGCGTATTCTGATCTAAATCTATTAATAAATATCCATGTGGTTTATTTGTAGCGTAATTAAACGCTTTCATGAAGCCTTCAACCCGACCAGGAAACATTTGTTTTGCTATGTTCACAGGAGTTAACTTGTCTGCAGGATTTTTCATTAGAACAATGTATTGAGCATTAATACGACTCGTTCTTTTTTTGTCAAAGAAAATATCTTGCGTAATGTGAATTACACTGCATGACCAATGGTGACACCCCCGGGTAAACAATTCAATTAGCTTTGTGTTGTTTTGAACTTCTGTCATTAGATCATCAAACACAATAAGTGTAGGCATCCCAGTCTTTAAGTCCTTGGTATCAGGAATACCTTGAAAAAATTCTACTTGTGTCATATCTTCGTAAGCTGATTGCCATTCAGAATAACACCATATTATTCTTTGCGGAGGTGGGTCAATCATTTGTTCAGAAAAATTTATTAACTTGGTGACAAATGTCGTTTTACCAGCCTTAGTTGGCGCAGCAACTATGCATGTGAATGGATGCTGTAACTTTAAAAATGGAGTATGAATTACTTTACTCGAGGGGTTCCCCATTGTAACTTTACCTAAGGTTTGTGTCATGATTACATCAATCTAAGACTGTACACATTTATTAATTTTTTTCATCAGCAGTCATAACATAACAAAACAACTAAACACACACTTCTTTCCTAAGTTCATCTCTAATCTTTTCTAATATAGTTCCTAGCTTATTTTGTCCTTCACCAGCACAGTCTTTAACATTTCCAGCACCGCATGACCAAAACTTATCATGTTCATTTAACACAACTATTTTCTTGGTACCGCTACATAGCAACGCTTCTTCCATTTGAATATTTTGTCTTATCTTTTCTCGAACTCCATACTCCTAATTCTTTCTGCAACCATCATCCATTCTGTCTCGTTGTAACCGATTACGTTCATCCCTCTTTCTTTGACATATTTTGCAGTCCACGCATTAATAATATCGCCAAAAGATTTCCAATCTTCGAAATATTTTGCCTTCTCTGACTGATAGAACTGTTCGACAGATCTGTAGACATATCCACCGTAAGAAAAATTGCAGCGGTATGAGTTACTTAAAGGGTGGTGGTTAACATCCACAAAATAAGTGTTGTCAGAAATGTCTTTGGAGGAATCAGTACCATAAACAGTTTGAGTGTCAGTTCTGACTAGTTTCAGGGGTGATATCCAGTGATCAGTGTTGTCATGTTTTCTCTTCTCACGCATTGTTTTAAAAGTAGTACCACAACAAGTTCTGGATAGTCTGTTAGCGTGGATCTTCCTAACATGTTTACGCCGTTCCATAATATCGGTAAATTCCAAGTTGCAAAAAGTACACTTACTGACCATACTGACAGCGATAAATATCTTTTGCGTACAATATTAGCATGTTTAACTAACCGTTGCAGTATCATTGAGCTAGGTTTCATTAGTCATCGCTACACTTCATATATTTTAAGTACATCGGTTCTCGTTAGATAGATACTTCCTATCTCAGCGTACATTATTTGTTTGTCATCAGCAAAACATAGTGTTAGGTTGTAGCTGCTTGCTACAAATGGGCACATCAGCTTGGTAGAAGGCTTTTTGTAGCACCTTCTGTCATTCGTAACACAAAACTTTATAAAATTCTGCATTTTGCTAAACTGTTTTGATGAAATGTTGCTCCGCCGTTTACCTTGAACTAGTCCTACTGCACTATTCGGCAGCAACTCAATGGTAATTGGATGAAATTGTTCCGCAGGCAATTCTACTGTTGCATTAGGTTTTTTGTAGCTGCATTCACAAAAACAGCTGAATCCAATTGAAACTATTGTAACTTGTACTATACTAAATATAGCAATAATGATTTTGAGCTTGAAACTGTCCATTTTAATATATGTTTACAAGTACTACTCGTTGTATTTATTATTTTTAGAAAATGTCGACTCTTTTTATCCTTAATCCCGTTAAAAAATTGAACTGCGGATATTCCTCTGACTTAATCCCTAGATCCTTAGATAAAAGATTAATCTAAAATCTAATTCTACCAAATTATTTGGATGAGCTGCGGATTAATCCCAAAAACCCTGCTGCATTAATCTCAATAACCCCAAAAACAAATTGCGGGAATTGGCCCCTCAGCGGGGCGGATAAAAGGGATTTAGGGGGATAAAAGACTGATGCGGGGCCAGGCATTAATACCTAAAATAGAGAAAGAAAACAAACCTATACTGAAGTAGATGGATTAATCCTACTACCTCGGAAACAAATTGCTGGAGCTAGCCCCTCATCAGGATGATTGATGGGATTAAGGGGATATTTTGACTGATGAGGGGCTAGCTCCTGCAATTTCCTACTACTTCTGTTCTCCCACTAAACTATTAGAACTAAACTAAATCTATTACTACATACAAACGTTTCCTTTTTCTTATTTGTATCTTTATTGTTGCTTGGCATGTGTCCTACTTAGCAGTGTTTTCCTCTTGCGAGCCTTTACAGAAATTTAAATCTTAATTCTGAAATTTTATTAAAATCTATCCGTCCCGTGCGACAAGTAGTCATTAGTGCGACTAATTCTTAGTCATTTATCACCGTCAGCTTTTCTTCTGTTCGTAGTGCGTTCTTCACTGTTGGTTTCCAAAGTTGTTTCCAATTCGCTTGCTAAGGTGTAGCTTCTCGTTTCTGCAAATACTTGCATCATTTGAATAGATCTGCTAAGCCAACAACAAATGTGTCATCCCACAACTTTAAACGTGACACTTCAGTTTTGTCAGGCCAGCAACTGCTACAAACTATGAATGCTAGGGACAGTTATCATTATCGACAAACCTTACTCATTTTCAATTTCAGCAATTTTAAGCATTTGAAACTAAACTAACCAAACTAAAAATGTAAAGACTAAAAAAAGCATAAAATTTGATTTTAAAGCTGAAAATTTTGATTCAAACATTTGAAATGTAGCAGCAACGATAGCAAAAATAAAATAGAAACCCACTGAAGCAAAATTCTCAAAAATTAGCAGCGTAACACTAGAAATGCCGGAGGGGGAGGAAAAGAAAAAGTTTTGGTATGAAATTCGGCATCACCTGATAGCTTGCTCTACTGCTTAAAGGAGTGCAGATATGAATTTTTGTAATTTGTCATTTAAAGATATGTCACCTTGTTTCCAAATTTGTTACGTTTGCCTGCAATACAGCTTTACATATGAGAGCAACTGAGCGTTGCGCTAGAAACAATTCAGCAACAGAAAGCAATGTACTAAAAGCCCACTCTTACAATGGAATCTGGAGCGACCCAGCACGGACGTCTTCAGCTCAGACGACAGTGATCGCATAGGATTACTAGCTATAACACAAAACCACCTCATGGATAACGTAATGTACATGGAGCAGCCGCGACTTCTATCCTGTAATTGAATTCTGGCATAGTGGATTTTTTCATCTGTTATGAATGCACCGGCTAATGGTTCTGCTGGTAATGCTCACAGTATCGGTATCGGCATGAGGGCCGTCAATGCTACCAAAAACAATAACAACACTAACAACGCTAACATCAACGACTACAGCACGGTGCGATCAGCCCTGCGAGAACTAAAATGCATCCTTAATTGTTTGCTGCGCGTGAATAGACATCATAGACGAACGTAGTTTCCTGTGCGAGCAATGCGGAGACCGATTCCATGATGCTTGTATCCTACGATAGATTCAGAAAAGCTCAAGTCATCCTAACTCCCATGTGCAATTTCGATTATAAGTTCCGGTCACATGTAAATGCATAAAATTTTGAACTTTCGCTGATTATAAAATCGACATGTATTAACATGAATAATTAGCATTTAATTAGTTAATATAATTAACATTCGCTTTCAATGCAAAATTAACTTCTCAGCGTTGCACCCGAATTTTGTAATTAATGTGCTGATTCATGAAAAACTACATTGCCATTGCTTTTTTAATATTAAGGGATTGAATAGGAATTTAATTAAGGAATTTAAATATTAATATTAAGGAATGAAAAGCTAGCTATTTAAGTTACTGTAACTGTAGTTACTGTAAGTTACCGATGTCCTGTACACGTCTCTACTCATCATGTGCTTGAGATCCATGCTGACATTTGGTCACCATCTCTCAACACTTGGCGAAGGCAGACAGTAACATCTACGGAAATCTTAAGCAAATGTAGAAGAAATCTCGAAGAAATTAATTGCAGAACTAGTGACTAAATAACGATAAGAGGGCATTAGTGTTTTTCTGTGTGTTCCAATAATGCAAAAATTGAATTGCTAGGATGTTGATGCTATACAATCATCAGCTATTGTAATTTGCGAAAACTTCAGCCTAAGCATAGAAAAACTTCAGCCAACACCACAGTTTGTCAGTATAGACAACTCCAGCCAACACTGCAGTTTTGAATGATGTGAATTATTGAAACCTGGAAAATTTCAGTAAGAGGAGGAACATTTGCTGGTGAACTTGAATACATCTATAGGACAACAAATTTTTAGACACTCCTACTTGAGTCTAATCCCTATTTCATTAAAGTTAGGCAAAAGGTTTTAGCAATGATTATTTTTTCAAAGCTACACCTGGTTTGCTTTGAATTGTTGACAGGATTTTCTTAAAAAGTACGTTCAAAAAAGTTCATCGTTAAACGTAGACGTTTGACATTTTTAGAATGAGATTACAGTAATTGCTGAGGATCCAAAATCCAATTTTTCTTACTACTGTCTCTTCTCTTCTGAGTTCAGATTTATCTTCTGGGTTACCATAATATTCAGAAAGTCCAAGAAAAGCTGCAGAAAGAAGAGTTTGACAGCTTTGATGACATAAAACATAGTCGACTGTAACTTACTTGCCGAAATTTTCGAAAACAGGATAGATCCACTTAACTGTTGCCGCGAATTTATTTCTCTATGACGTAGAATCCTCAAATAATTAGTTGACGGTCTTGACTGAAGTTAACTACTGCTAAGATGATAAAATGACAGCCAGCATATACTTACCAACATCACTGAAGGAACAACAGGTAATACTAAAATTATCACTCTAACGATTACATTATAAGATTACACGTTATCAAAGCAGAGCTATTTTCTAAAGTTGAAGATGATTGGTCGTCGTATGCGAAAAGAAAACACATACGACTACCAATGATTATTATCTATTAACTACTAGTAATCCAATAATTAATGACACCATCTATACCGTTCAAAGAATTGTTACTCCTGGATAATGCTGGATCCTTTAATGCTGAACCACTGCTACATATTTCATTAATTTTGGCTACGACTGTGTGGATATATTTCTAGATTTCTATTTGAAAATTATTCAAAAGCGATTAACAAACGTTCAAACTAAATTGTTCTTTTGTGTACGGTAATAGTAATAATCAATAGCTAAATAGCCAATCTCTTGATGGTGATAGGTTAGCTGCCTACTTTGTATCGGGACTATGGCGCTTGGTATTCATTTCTTGAAGTTGGTATTCTTGACTCACGTAGGAGCATGCTGCATCAAATCATCGAACAATTTGCTTTGTCATTGGATTTGTTCCAGTTTTAATTGTGGCAACTTTTAAGGTGCTGGTATCGCTTTGTGTAAATTTGATCCTATAGGCTTTAATTCTTTATGAAAGTGGATGAAACTTTCCAAATATACTATTTCGGTGCTCCTTAACATTATGGGACCAGTCCCGCATTTTTAGGTGCAAAGATAAGAAATTTTTGGTTTTTGCCATTATTCTCTTAGCACATAGTCGAGACACCAGATTGGTTGGTATGACTGGAAAGAGGGCACCAAAATGAACATTTTTGCTTTTACAACTTTTGAGCTATCTCTAGTGGTTAAGTCAGTATAAGCAAAAAACGATTTTTGGGGTCCAAAAATGGCCGTTTTCGAGAAAATCAGTTTTTTCAAAATTACTGCCAAATCGTACGGACAATTTTGATTTATTTATACTCGATCGATACACAGTCTCATTGCACATTTTATCAATACCTATTAGCCGGAGTTTGTTGCTCTAAGCTAGAGATTTGGCCGAAAAACCATTTTGGCAAAACTGCGATTATTTTGTTTTGAACATGGATTTCTCAAAAACTATACAATGGATTCGCGTGATTTTTGGCAGAATGAGTATTCGCACTATTGCGGAGGGACATTTTTCTTGGTTTGAGCTAAAACATCTCCAGTTGCGAGAAAACTCAATGCAAAGTTGCGAAATTTTGTGTCACCGCACATTTAATGGATTTTCTTGAGCGTTAAGACCTGCTGAGCCAAATCCCAAAAAATGTCCCTCGGCCCACATGTCCTTTATAGGTCGGCGCAAGAAAAAAAATTTGCCCGATCCCACAGTTTTGAGAAATCGGTGTTCAAAAATTTTTGGTCAATATTCAGTCGGTCAGATGTCAGTATGTCAGAAAATTTTCGCTATTTTTGCGGATTTTTAATAGTTTCGTACTTTCATGAGAATCTACAGATTATAAGCTTTAAAATGATGTATAAAGCTCTTTCCAATTCGCAAAATAGCGAAAGTTAGGGCGTTTCAAAAACTACCCACAAAAGCACTGCACAAAACGATACCAGCACCTTAAACTACAAAACAATGCCAAAAGAATGTGGTGATCCCTCTGTCCCGTATTTACCTTTAGTTGCCTAAACCATCCGATCTGCTATAGCTTCTGCTTCAGGAACGTGAAGGAAGCGGTGCTTTCCTCCAAAGAAGTTGCTGTCTAGTCTCTACCCTCTCTCAGATATTCTCCAAATAAGCTAGATATTATGCAACAGGCCTAAGGGTGAATAAAGTAATTTTTAATTTAGGGTACAATATATAAGGTACAAAGATATTCTGTCTTTGCTTTTCCTTTTTTGCTGCCTAACTGTAAAACTGTCCAAAATAGAATTCACATTTTTTGTAGTCCAAGTGCATAAACCGAATAGGAAAAATTGAACTTCTTGAAGTGAAATAGTATACGCCGACAGTTGTCATCCATTTTCCACCATATTTCTCTTCAGATATCATCCTCATCTTGCTAGCAATTAGAGATGAGGATTTTAGCAAGCGGCTCGGTTCGGCTCGGCTAGCCGAGCCGGGCCGGCCACAGCCAAACTTGTAATTCGACCAAATTTTCCTATCACATTTCCGAACTTGTACAAACAAAAATCGCTAACAAAAGAAACTAAAATTTGTTGCTAGCACACAAAGGTTTATAAGCTGTTTTTCAAGACATTTGACCAAGACAAAGTGAAAATAAATAAAATTTGAAGCTTGACGAGCCGAGCCGAGCCGAGCCGACCCACTTTCAAAATTTTCTTCAAAAAGCTCGGCTCGTCCTCATCTCTACTAGCAATCAAATGGAATGTCACCGTTTTTGCCAACAGCTGCATCCACCTCCTGTTTCATCAGCTGTTTAAAATATTGCTTCTGTTCCACGCTCATGTTTCTTGGAATGGAAAAGTACTCTGTGACTTCTGGAAAAATCTGGGTAAACGCGGGTAAAATCTGAGGAATAAGTGCCTCTGGCTCTCGTTTAAAATTACATGAATCTTAGCCAGCGACAGAGATGTGCTGGAAATTTTTATTCCTGCTGGTGCAGGAATGTATAAAATCAGATTTCTCATGTTTAGCGTGTGTTGTTGTCGTTGTTGTTGCTGTCTGTTTCAGACCATCGAAGCCCTATTTTCAACACAGGGGCTAGTATCGGACACTTTTCTGCGGAAGATGAATTATGCTAATTAGGTTAGCAGCTATATAAGCGGCAAAAATTACACCTTTCAACCAGTTGTAAACTGTCAATTCATACGGTTGCATATTTTTGGGTGCTTAAGTGTAGCTAGGGAGCTCCACATAGGCACGTTAGGGATTCCGCGATAATTAGTGCTTGAGCTCTTCTCTTATGCTTCTCAACGAAATTACTGAATTATATACCCTAAAATTAAGATCTCAAAAAAGTACAATTTTTTCTGATCAG
The DNA here is from genome assembly GCA_030248195.1 of Trissonchulus latispiculum. NCBI lineage: Eukaryota > Metazoa > Nematoda > Enoplea > Enoplida > Ironidae > Trissonchulus > Trissonchulus latispiculum. The sequence continues at coordinate 45,495 of JASAND010021857.1, forward strand.
CCGTCAAATGTTTTCTATGTTTTCTATCTAAGCACAGAAGCTACAGTTCATCTGTTATTAAGATAGACTTACGCACTTCAGAGCTGACTTAATCACGTTCATGTAACTGTAGAGGATATATGTGTATGTGTCTAATATTGTGTGTATGTAATGCTCAACACTTCTCTTTCGCCTAGCTATGTGCCGGCTTGCTGCCACATATGCACTAGTTGGTCGGGGAAGGTTGGGTTGGGCTAAGCGTCCCCAATCTATTGGGTGTTCCCCCACATGCATATATGTGTTATGTTGCTATTGGCTGGGAGGGTTTTCCTAAGCCCCGCCTCCTGGGGTCTCAACAAAACCTCTCCCATCCTATTCAGTTGGGTTGTGTTTGTCACGTTTGTTGTCTGCCTCCCTGGTAGCAATGTTGTGTGCACTCGCCTTGGGCTCCCTTGTCTAGACAGTTGGGTCTCCCACCCCCTTCTGTATTTCCGGTCTCTCCGGCTCCTGCAAAGGTTTGTTACCCTGTACGTAACCGCCAGTACGGCATTATTGTTATTATTGCTATAACATGTTTGTGTGTACTTTCTATTCAATATAACTGTGTCATTTCCGGCCTGCGCGCCATTATTAAACCATCTTTATTTAGGTGTGTTATTTAGGGCTTATCTAGGTTTAGCTAAGTTAGTTGTACGTGTAACATCTGTTACTGGCGAGGCTCCCCACGGACTGGCTCTCTACATTCGGCCAGGCGCGTTATCCATTGGGCGCAGTTCCAGTAGCAAGTGGTTGGTAATCGCTATATTACAACACTTCCGCTACATTAGGCTGCCAGGAGGCAACCTGGTTCTTTTGCGTATTTTTTTTCTTCCTGTTCTGATCGGCGCTTGGGAGAAAAGGCAGTACGCCGCTCCCCAACGATTTCGATTCGACCTGTAATTTTCTGTGATTTTTCAAAGCGACAATTGGAATTCGGAACGGCAGTACGCCACTTCCTGAGACACATTCGAATCTACGAACTTCAATTCGAACGAACGGCAGTACGCCAGTACCGGTTCCAAACACGCTTTTTCTTCCATCTACGTTACGAAATCCAGAAATTTGGGTCGGCAGTACGCCATATTATCCCAAATCGCCACGATCAGCTGAAGATTCCGAAGACGCCTGAAAATAAGAACAGTACGTTCGTCCTGAGCTTTCTGCGCCGTTTTACGAATCTACGTACCTAACTTATGCTTTTCCTTAATCCACCTACGAGAGCGGACTCGCTGGTATTTTTGTAAGTTTGTCTGGGTTATATACGTACGTATAGTTGTCTCCATTTTTCTGTCTATTGTCAAATATAACCAGCCTGAACGGCCAATAACCTCTGTCTTGTGGTCATTGTTATTGTGTACATTAGGCTGTAAATTTTTGTGCCCTTTGTCTACGTACGCCCATTTTATTTACACAGTTTGTATCATATTGACTTGTCTATACAGTTTCTGTACAACCTATTTTGTACCTCTTTAATGTATACGTATATTAGTCGTCATACATTAGTCTGTATTCTTGTCTTATACTTGACCTCTGTGTAATTTTGTAGTTTTTCCTTTTGGGGTACATTATTTGAGATAATTTAGGGACCTTTTTTTGGGATTATTTTTCTGAGATAGGTATAATTTTCGTTATAATTATTATAATTTTATTTATTATCAATTTTTTAATCCGTAATCTGGTTTCTTCCTTGTATTTTTCTATAATTATACCTGTCTAATTTTATTTTCTCTTTTAGGTCTCGTAAGTTCCTACCTTTTTTGGTTAATTTTAATAATTATCTTTAATTTTGTATTCTTATTTTAAATCTTCATTACCTTTGGGGTACGTACGTATAATTGTGCCTTGCTTTTATTCAAGTACTTCAGATAGAAATTTCTTTTGGTATGGAGAAACTGTTCGAGAGACGTACGTCCAGACGACCGCACGAAAAAGCCGTGCGAGAAGCCTCACTTGCCAATCAACGACATCTGGAATCTTGTGGTTCATCATGCGTGGGCTGTCCGTCCATGCGTCCAAAGGCGAATTCTGTCAACGCCGAGCCTCCGAAGCGTCTGACGACGCACTTGGCTCGTGCCGGGGCAGATTCGTTTCCCTCTAAATCGGTCAGTTCGACCAATCTGGCTCCCTTTCCTGATTTCGTTGGCCCTAATCGTCAAAATGGCCGTCGCGAGTCCACTTCGTCATCCTTGTCGACGGAATTCGGCAGCGCTCGTGACGTATTCGACGATCCTGATGAAGAAACCACCCAGTACGGGTCGGACACTGATTCGCTAGCGCATTTTGATCCTACGCAACATCAGTTAACCGGCCTGTCAGGCCAAATTCGTCTTCAGCATTCGTTTATTGATCGTCCACTGCCGAACTTTACCTGGAACTTGGCCTCCAATCGAGCCCTGGGGACCGGACGGTCATCCTGCGGGATCCATTTTTGGGACAATTACCCACCTTTGATCCGGTTTCCCCTTCAGGGACATTTCTATCTCTCGGGAATCTAGACACTGGAGGCCTGGTTGCCCAGGCTGGCCAACTGGTTCGCCCAGCTCTTTCTTCTGCGGAGCTGGCGGACCTAAATATGGACTTTGACCTGGGTCTGAACTTGGGTCTTACTCCACCTATGGAGCCATTTTATTCGAACAGGACTATTGTTAACACCTGGTCTCCCACGGATGAGCACCGTCTCTCCTGGGATCCATCTGCTTTGGGAGGACGCTGGACTATTTTTGACCCACCGGTGAGTCACGGTTTTAATTTTGGCGTGACGCAGGGGACTCTACCCCCTGTGTCCATTGGCCCTATATTTGACACTATTTTGACTGTACACACGCCGCGGGCGGCGTACCAGGGTACTTTGTCCCGATTTCAGCAGCAGCAACGTGGAGCGGAATTCGTCCTGACCGTTAATACCCGAGCGTCCACGAGTCGACAGCCAGTTCGGCTATTCCCTTCCACCCCATTACGGACCTTTTCACCAGTGCCTCGTCGATCGCGTCGTCTTGTGGCACTAAACATGGGATCACGTTCTGGTCAATCGTTGGCCAGACTCAGGTTCTCTTCTGAATCGTCAGGAGAGGATGCGCCTCCCCCAGCTTTGTCGGCTCAAGCAGCCTCACCATCTTTTGCGGGCCCTGTCCGATTGACCGCAACTGTCAATGTCCTTCAGATTTCGCCTGACACGATGGTCGAGGAAGGCGATCTACAATCACAGCTAGAGGCCGTAGCTGCGCTTTCGAAGGGATTTGGCCAATCCTCTTCGGATAAGGAGACGTGTCCTCCATATATACGAGATCTGCAGCGTCACATGCAGAATGTCCAGAACCTGGTAATCCAGAATACCGGACTGACTGTCCCCATTGGTACCGAGGGGGCGTCTGCCTGTGCTATTCTGGATGATCCAAGCATGGAAGTCCTCGACGAAGAAGATCCTTGCATGCTCATTGATCAGCAATCACGAGGTAATGCTGGTGCCGCGATAAAAAATCGAAATGATCAACAGGGTTTTTTCTGCGTGCCTCTATTGTGGAACTGATGGGCATCACTGGTTGCGATGCCCTCACTATATCCGCTCAGTACGAGTATGCGGGAGCAATCCTCGTCGTGGATCTATGTTCCGCAGCCCTCCATTTGGCACCCTGGTTTTCCAGGGACCTTTCTCGGCGGAGAACCCGAATTCTTCGTCTGATAGTAGGCAGAAGACACAGCAGCCAAACTCTGGTCGCGGTGGTGGCTTCAAGAAGCAATTCCGTGGGAAGGGAAACCATTCTGGAGGGCAAGGTGGTAAAGGTGATCAAGGTGACAATTCCAGTCAGAACCAGGGAAGCGAGTGAAAGGGGAGCGGGGCCCCAAAAACCCTCGCACTCCCCTGTTGTCCAAATGGTCATCCCTAGTGGAACGGATCCGACGATCCATCTATCCACTTGCCCACCCTCTTCTTCGCCCGCTGTCCCTTGCGAAGATACTCTGCCGACTTTAGGGAGTGGACAGGTATTTATGCTCTCAGATCAGGATGGACAAGGTACTGACGATTCTCTTTTGCAGGTCGGGAATCACCCAGATGAGTGGGCTTGCATCATGGGTTTCCCACGTCATGCGTACCAACATTTGGTTTGCCAGAACGGCTGGGACCTCTCTGATCAAGACAGGGATCAGAACCCTAGCCACAGCCGTTCTGAGAAACGGGGGTTTAAGAAGAAGCGAAACAATGGTAAGAAGAATGATATAACGGATACGGCGCCTACTTCCAGTGATTACCCGGACAGTACGTCCACTCTGCAGAAGAAGTCGAGCCTGTCGTTATCCGTCGGTGTTCAGGTCTCTTCTATGGAAAGCCACATTTCTCTTCAGGAAGCGAGTCGGGCGACTCTTTCGGTTTCGGAATCTCCTACCGATGTGTTGACGAAGAAAGCCCGGGCTCGTAACACGAGCCCCGGGGACCGCCCTAACGTCGGTCTACACCTAAGGATCCCACGTCTACGCCTAAGGCCAAAGCTCGTAGGCTTGGCACTACCGAACTTTCTAAACTGACTCACGCCGGTCTACTGACGGTCAGTGGTAAAAACCCCGAGGTTAGGGTGACTCCCGCAGTCACCTACCCCGCCAACCAGCCGTCCAATTCGGATCTGGAACTTCTTTCAGCCCTTGACCTCGGTGACCTGGACGCAGATATGTTATTGGCGTATTGGGACAATTTGGTTGACTCTCATAGCGAATTCCGAAAGGAAGCCCAAAAGCTGGAAAATTCCATCAAGCGGCTTAAGGCGGCGGCTTATATAGCCTCCGAACATTTAGCCCAATGTATGGATGAATTCGAAGAGGTATTAGAGACATTCTTGCAACATCCAAAGGGTTTTACGGCTTCCGATTTGGCCGACTTGGACATTCCTGGTAACCTGGAAGCTGACCCTCCGGCCCTATGCGAGCCTTCAACGTCAAAGGACTCGAGCCTTGCAGCAACCGTGGTACGTACGGGAGACGAAATCGTGGTAAACGACGACCTTTTGGCCTTGTCTGACGGCATACGTAATTCCGTTCAGCAGGTAATTGCTGGCGAAAGCGTCTTTTACGTCAAAAAAAACCCACGAAGATTGCCTTATTTCTATGCTCCCTACGTACTGGTTCGCATCGTGGCCCGGTGGCAGTTTTGGCGCTAGTGGACACAGGCGCCACTGTATCCTTGATTTGGAAATCATTCTACGCCAAGATCAAGGACCACGTGCAAGTTCCAATGACTGTTTCCTCTCTTACCTCCATCTCGGCAGCCGGTGACGGTACTAAATTGACTATTTCTGGTCAGTGCCAATTGACCTTGCGATTGAAGAATCTTCAGGCAACACATCTATTCTACGTGGTCCCATCTCTACAGCAGGAGGTCCTCCTTGGACTTGACTTCCTGTTTTCCTTGGACTTCACGGTGCATCCTCGCGGTGGATACATTGAGACGTCGGCAGCGACTGGAGACCGTGCTTTCTCCCTAAATCGGACTGAGTTTCAAGCTATTGCCTCAGCCTATGGCATTGAGGTCACGTCTGCGGTAACCTATGTGTCCGGGAAGCAGTCAGGCTTTTCCCGGACCGGGAACGTTTTGTCCCTGCCCGAGCTGTTCGCGCTAACGGCTCATTTTTGGATTCGTCCTGTCTCGCCTACTATGAACCTGATGCGGGCGTGATTGAGAGTCGAGCGGTATACCCTCAGGCCGGCGTTCTGGACATAACGCCAAAGGTTTCGTATATTCGGGTGTACAATGGGGGCGACCGTATAGTTGACTTGCCCAAAGGTGCTTCTTTGGGCCGAGCAATCCCCGTATCAGAGGTCGACGAGATTCTGGGCATGGCATACGTTGTTGAGGGCGGAGGCCACCCCTCGATTTACCAGCACTTTCTTGTTTGGTCCAGACACCCAGCGATCCAAGCGCTCGGTCGGTCGGCCTTGGGAAAGCAGGGAGCTAGCAAAGAGCATCCTAGCTCGGTCAACCACCTGCAAGTACGGGCCCACCAGACACAAGAAGTGCGCAGCGTGACGACTCCGTCCGTGTCCAAGGCTGTTCGCCAACAGAGAGATTCGGGTACCACTGGCATGACAAGTTTTCGCAGCCAATACGGCACAGACGACGTTGTTCAGATCAGGTCTGGAGGAGAGCTTCGAAGGGGAACGTGTTTCTCCTGACCTATTACGCCGGGCACCAGAACCCACTCTCGAAGAAAAGATACGGGATACTGAAGCAAATGTCGATTTTGCCAAGATGACCGGCTCAGACGAGCTCAAACGGCAAATGAAGGATCTGCTTCTCGAATTCTACGATATTTTTGCCCGTCCTGGTAATCCAGGCCGGTCAAACGTCGATCGTCACGTCATCGATACGGGACAAGAACGACCCATTAAAAGTCGGCCATATCGTATGAATCCTCCTCAGAAGGCCGAAGTCGAGAAGCATATCAAAGCGATGCTGGAGGGAGGCGTTTGCGAGCCATCTACGAGCCCGTGGTCTTCACCTTGCATCCTCGTCGGCAAGAAGGATGGCACCACGAGGCTGGTGATTGATTACCGTCGGCTTAACAAGGCCACCAAGAAGGACAATTACACCCTGTCAAAAATCGACGAGAATATGGATCAATTGAAAAGCATCTCTATTTTTTTTCATCAATTGATCTGGCTGCTGGATATTGGCAGGTAGAGGTAGTTCCTCAGGATAGGGAGAAGACGGCTTTCGTCTCCCACATGGGGATTCTTTCATGTGAACGTTATGCCGTTCGGTTTATGCAACGCCCCCCCCCCACGTTTCAGCGAGTCATGGAGAAGGTCCTCATTGGCCTACCTGTCTACATCAACGATGTTCTTATCCCGTCGCCGGACGTGTCCTCGCACCTGGACATGCTTCGGATCGTCCTCCAGAAGCTTCGCGACAACGGGCTGCGAATCAAACTGAAGAAACGCAGTTTTCTTCGACAACAAGTCCCCTTCTTGGGGCATATCATATCTCAGGATGGTATCTCGGTCGATCCGGATAAGGTGGCAGCTATGGCGAACCTGCCGCCTCCTGAAGATGTGAAGGGCGTAACTCCATTCCTGGGTACGAGCGGCTACAGAAGATTCGTTCCGGACTATACGAAGATAGCTGCCCCCCTATAGAGCTTCTCAAGAAAGACGCTGTCTTTCAGTGGAATTCGATCGTCAGCAGGCATTTGATGCTCTCAAATGGAGCCTGAGCGACTTTCAGGCCAGCCTCGTGTTGGCTCATGAGGACTTTCGGGAGGAAGTCTTCATCTTTTCAGTGGACGCTAGCCATCACGGCCTGGGGGCTGTCCTTGAACAGCCTGCGTCAGTGCCTCGCTGTGCCAAGAGTCCGGAAACGGCACGAATGTCTTCGGTGACTCGGCCTGTGGTCTATGCACAGCGAATGCTCACTACTTACGAGAAGAATCATTCTGTCACTGATCTTGAGGGAGCTGGAGTGGTATGGGCATGCCAAAAGTTCCGGCAGTACGTCTCAGCTGACCTTTTATAATCCGGACGATTCATATGGCCGTGAAGGACTTGTCGAGCAACAGGTCAATTCTGGTGCTAGTCGTCAAGCTCGGTTCGCTCTACGATTACAGGAGTTCGATTTCATCATCGACTATCGACCCGGTCGACAAAACGTCGTTAAGCCGATGCGTTGTCGCCTTTGCGCATCATCGGAACGGCTTAACGAACTCGAGAGATGGACCTGACTGACGTCACGTACCCACTGGCCATATGCGCCTTAGACCAAGTGCCAGTCGCCACCCGGAAGCGTGAGCAACGGATGGATCCCGAATGATTTCAGCCCCTGTTTGATCTCACGGAACGCAAGGTTCAACCGAAGGATCCAGGTTTCTGTGCACCTGAAAAAGCTTACCCATCTACTTCATCCAGAATGGTTCATCATTCCGATGGCATCGTGATGAGAGGCCATCGTCGGGGCAATGCCTTCAAGGTCATTGCGGTCCCTCATGCTTTCGCCAAATGATACTGGAAGAAGTTCTTTTGGTTATATGGTTGGCGGCCACCGCAGCCATAGAGCCGCTTATGCGAGTTTAGCTTCGCGCTATTTTTGGCCGACGATGGCGCAAGATCTCGCCGACTACACCAGCGTACG
>JASAND010021860.1:0-19896 GCA_030248195.1 Trissonchulus latispiculum
ATTATTATTATTATTAGTAGTAGTAGTAGTAGTAATGTTGTTATTACTTCTTGTCTTCCCGTATAAAGCTTTCTAACAGCTTCCATTTTTTCTGGTTTAGATGCCTCCACAGGTGACATACGAATACTCCGGTGTCGTGCATTATTGTATCCACTGACGAGTTCGGGTATTGCGTAAATGTACCTGTAAGATCTTGCCTTGGTGAAGAATTTCCATATCTTTGTCTTGATTGTTCTTTTGAAACGTTCTACTGCACTTAATCACAGGATTATTACACGTGTAAAAGTTGATATGGTGGGTGTTTAGCAATTTCTGGAAATCCTTATTGAGAAATTCTTTGCCTCTATCAAACTGAAGATTAAGGGGTGATCGACCGTCTGCTAATATTTCGTGGAACGCTCTTGTCATCTCTATACCACTTTTACTCTTAACGGATATTACCCATGCGTACTTAGAGAAGGCATGAATACAAGTGAATAGATATTTATAACCATCATTTTTCTCTGAAATCGATACCATATCTGCCAAGTCTATTTGCCATAAGTCGTCAATTGCTGATACAACATATCTCCTAGTGGGGAATTCGTGCCTTACAGGTTTATGGATGCTGTACGTATACTGTTTCTCCAACCACTGACGTACCCTTGACTTTGAAATTCAATGTGTTTTCGCTTCCTGGTGCACACGATTAATACCACCAAATGCTGCAGGACTTTTAGGGTCGTAGTAAATCTTTTCCAAACGTTTCTCTAGTGCCGTTTCCATCTCAGTTTTCTAAGTGCTGATTTAAGTCCTTGTCCAGTCTGTGTACTTATGTACCGTAGATTTCCGATTAGTTCCCTTGGTACATTACTGTCCCTTAATGCCTTTGCCAGTGTTTGCCAGCCTGTTGCAGGTGGTCAGGTGGTTGAGTGGGTCTATTGCGAATAAAGTCGTGAATCAGATCATATATTCTTGATCCAGGTACTGGTTGACCTTGATACTCTATTTCACCTCTACCATTACCCTTGAGACTTGGTATGCTCATGATGTGTTCAATCAGATGCCTTCCCTTCTGTTGTAGTGTTGGAAGTAGAGTAGATACTATGTCGGGATGTGCAGGAGTTTTTAGGGTCATCTCTGTTGATTTGTCCCGTACTACTCTTCGTCGGTAGTCTGCCTGTTTAAACAGCTTACTCTTGACATCTGCTAGTAGTTTTGACTTGAGAACATCACTGGCCTCCTTCTCTAGTACCCTACTATGTTCATCAAGGTAGTCTGGTTTGACTAGGATTGAATATTCCATCGTTACTCGATCATCAATAGTTCCAGTTTTTATTATCTATGATTTTCTTTATCACATATGTATGTATGTATGTATGTATGTATGTATGTATTATTATTATTATTATTATCGTATGAGATTTCCGAGTAGTCCACTGACAATACCAACAATTGGACCAAGTAATGCTGGTAAGAATCCTCCGTGTTGGACTATGACCTTCTTCTTCTTCTTGAGACTTACTCTTTTCTTGCGTAGTGTCCTTAGAGCGTGCTTATATCTGGCTAGTCTATCCTTATCCTTCTTTGATATTTTCACATTTCCAGATAAGACATTTTCTGCACAATCGCAAATGGCTTTTATGAGATCAGGACTTCCATGCAGAATAATTGCATCTCTTTGTTTGCGTCTTTTGCAGTGACACAGGAGCCGTAGTGTATCAATGTTTCTTTCAAAACGATCCATGACTAATATAATTATTAATTCGTTGCGTCAGTTTTTATGGAATATACATCTGTGTAAGGATCATCGGGAAATATGTGACCTCGTAGACGGAGTTTTTCTGGAGTGTTCTGATCCAAGTCTATCAGTAGGTATCCGTGAGGTCGACTAGTTGCATGCTCAAAGGCTTCCATAAAACCCTTCACTCTACCAGGATACATTTGTCTTGCAAGGTTCATTGGTGTTAGCTTATCTGCAGGGTTTTTCATTAGGACAATATACTGACTGTTTATCCTGTTAGTTCTCTGTCTATCGTAAAAGATGTCTTGAGTAATGTTAACTACACTACAGGACCAATGATGACATCCACGAGTAAATAGCTGAACTAAATTAGGTTGCTGCTTAATTTCACTCATTAGATCATCAAGGACTACCAGTTTTGCATCGGGGGTCTTTAACATTTCCAGGTCAGGCAATCCCTTCACAAATTCTACCTGTGGAAGGTTGTCATATGCTTCTTGCCACTCAGTATAACACCAAATTATCTTTTCAGGAGGTACAGAGATCATTTCATCTGCATGTTTTACCAATCTTGACACGAACGTTGTCTTTCCTGCCTTTGTTGGTGCCGCCACAATGCATGTGAACGGATGTTGAAATTTACGTGTGTTTACTCTTTCCATTATTAACCTACTTGCACACACACTCTTGACAAAGTCTGTTTATATGAGTTTACTAGTTAAAACATTCATGTTAATACACAACAACTGTCATGAATATGTTTTCAATATGTCATAATGTCATTGTCTTTTTCTGATATATCCACATCTTCTATTTGACGTCCATTTCTTCATCAAGGATCAATTCTTCCACAATTTCAACACGTTCTTCTCGGATTAGCTGCATCATATCCACATACAAAATTCCTCCATCCGATACCAAGAATAGAAATGATGATCTTCTATTTCGGGTATCTTCTGCATTTACGCTTGTGATAGCGGCTTAGACGGATCAGTGACTGGAGAGCCTTATACATCTTGTACAAGAGAGAAGTTGAGAAGAAGGGTTAAGAGTGACGATGAGAATTAGATGGATTCAGTCCCCTACTTAATGACTGTAGAGGTCATAAATTTGATCAGCTGTTAGACTGACTGTGCCAATGTATCCATTAAGGACTCGTTTATTGTGGTCTAGGCATAGGGTGGTTTCCTCAAGGGTAGCAATATAGGGACATGGTTTCGTTCCCTCGGTATATGTTGGACATTCAAAATTCAGGCAGTGATAGATGAATATCTTGACTTCACGGAACTTGTCAGCGGTCAGTGAGTATTCATTCCAACCATTGTGGATGAAGATTGCCGTGTCAGTTGTCAGGTTGAATTGGGGAGGGAGATTACACTGGGTATGCCGTGACGATAAAATCGCTAATACAGTCATAGACAATAAAAATTTTATGAGAAGGCATGCGGTTATACATGGAGCTTTTTTGACCAATTGCTGCTTCGAATCTTTTAAACAGGATTGCTCGTCTTGGGAATTTGATCCAATATCCATAGTCAGGGTCTTTAACTATACGAGATAACAATCCTTCTATGTGCTTCTTATTACCATAGAATCTTGATGCTGTTCTCGTATCAGCCCTATTCCCATGTTTTATATAGACGTGTGGGGAGATTCTAGTATTCCATAAACCCTTCATTGAGAGTAAACAAGTACTAAATACAGTAAATAAGTAGTAGTAACAATAGGTTGGTAGCGAAGAATATGATTGTCAACGTTGTTCTTAATGGCCGTTTTGATGAACAACTTAGATTATCAGACATTCCTAACATTAAGCTGTACAAGGGATTTATTGGTGGTAGTTTGAAGGTTGAAGACGCAACATTTCAACTATTCCGGAGTGGTAGTTTTGTTTGTCTTGGATGCAGATCTGTCGAAAGGGCCAATCAATGCGCAATTCAAGTAGCCAATAGTCTTGGAGTTGGAATTCTTCAAGGTGGTAAAGTGGTTAATCTGGTCTCGTCCTTTAGCATTGGCAAGTGCATAGATTTGAACAGACTGTATGAACACCTTAGGAATAACTTTCAGGTATGCTATGAACCAGAACTTTTCAATGGACTTAAGTGTAAAATTGATGGAGTAACAAACAGCTCTCATTTTTCACACTGGTAAGGTCATTCTTACTGACGCTAAATGTTCACTTCACCTGCAATCTACTGAAAACTCTGATAACTCTAGTCAATAAGAAGACTGACCCTTAGTACTAGCCTAGCCGCAGTATCCATATCTTAGCATGTCTAATCGCAGTCAGTTAAACGAATTCTTACAAAACACCCTACACCAACCACCACCAGTTAAGGTATGGACTACTGGTCGATGGGTTGCAGTCATGGTGATAGGTTTTAAGACCTGGACAAGTGCTCCACTACCACATCCACGTAACGCTATCGAGCAAGTTTCCGGCATGGTCTATGATGAACTATGTCATATGGATAAAGAATCTCTCAGACGTGAGTGCGGTTTACCGCCAAGACCTCATGTTCTAGAAATTGATGCTGTCAGGGATAAGATGAGAGATTTACGTTCCATCATGAAACATCACCAACGGATTCAAATCATTTATAACCAACTTGACAAATTGGAAGCTGAGATGCTTGAATAATGTCTATTCTATTCTATTCTATTATTTGTCCAATGTTAGTCAATAACATTTCGTTTATTGTAAACAAATACTACATACAATTAATGTTCTATACAATGTTACTGGTGTGGAGATACGATACATTCAGGTACATTCCACTGTTTAACCATACAATTTCCAATCCATTCAATGAAGGTGATTGAACGATTGTCTGGTGGTAATGTTCCAAGTACTGTGATTACATCCTGCTTCGCTGCTGGTATGGTTGGGTAGGTGATGTTGGATTCGGCAATCATGTATTTGCTCTTGCTGAAAATCTTCCATGTAACTCCTGGCTCCTCCGGTTCACTCGCAAACAACTTCGCTAGATTGTACTGTCCGGATTTGACCAATGAATCGTAAAGTAGGGGTCCAACGTCATGCTGTTGTTTAATCTTTAATAGGAGGCTGAAGGCACCGTCGTATCGTGATTCGGCCTTGATTGTGTCGCGGAAATGTTTCGTCATGCGCTCGTGTTCCACCATGTAGTCGGCAACTGGATTTGGCTCCATCTCATTGCATAACAAGACCAAATTATCCGTAATCGTTTTCTCAATTGGCGTTTCTAGAATAATAAGCCTATGACGAAGAAAATACATTGGTATAATAGTTAATATGTGATCACGGAAAAATGGCTTGGAGATAGTACCTAAAATTGTAAACATTTACCAAGAGTACATAAACTAAGAGTGTGACAAGCGTCACGCTCTTAGTTATCAAGCGAAAAACATCATCTGCGCAATAACGGCTGACCCCCAACCACAACTGAGTATGTGCACTTCAAATATTTTTGCCCGCTATGCCTACGTTCTAAAGCTCGCTACAGACGCACATTGAACCAACTGAATAGTTGTGTTTTTGAGCTTTAGAACGTAGGCATAGCGGGCAAAAATATTTGAAGTGCACATACTCAGCTGTGGGGGGGGGTCAGCCGTTATTGTGCAGATGATGTTTTTCGCTTGATAACTAAGAGCGTGACGCTTGTCACACTCTTAGTTATTATGTACTCTTGAAATTACACTATTTCACTTACCATCAAATGTCATCAAAATCTTAAGGTCCAGGATTGACATGGTTGAATTCAGTGAGCAAAAACAAATGAAATGAGATAAAATAAATAAGCTAACTAGGTTTATTACATATTAATTTTGCTGCATTCTTGTGCTAGGTTTCATAAAATATCTGTGTATTATTATGAGCTTTCATTTCACTTTAACCATATTGTGCAATTCTCTATGATATTCTCCCTGATTGTACTCATATCCATACATTTCTTCCAAATCGTAATGTTCATCATTCCTTCATAACATTTACTCAATTTCTACTAAACATCTTCATTTTTCCAGTCATGCATAATTAACATCTGCCTTTAAAATTCCAATTGAAATTACACTTTATCAAACATTAAGCGTGTTTTTTGCATATGTGGGTTTTATTCATTTTCGCTGTACAGTTGCCTCATGCGTAGGTTTTTTCTGTGTCACAGTTTGTTTTCCCACCAGTCTACGACCATACAACTTTCAAAATTATATGAAACCTTTGTACTTTGCAAATTTTTGTGAATAAGTTTGCTTTTATCACACCTGTGAGCTGAAAGTAGAAAGTAAAAGCTTTATTACAGACATGGAGTTGAGGAATTAGAAATTAGCCCAATTTTATTTGTGTAAGTTAAACTTCTAGGAGCCCGCCCAAACCCATTAATCAATAATAAGCTTTGAGCTTAATTAATAATTAATAAGCTTTGAGGAATCCAATATTAGCCGAATCACTTAACCATTTTAGCTGGGAGGTTACAACCCATTATCTTCATGATCTTGAGGAATCGAAAATTCTCCCATAAGTCATTAATCATAGATAAACATAGACTTTGAGGAATTAGAAATTAGCCCACATCAATTTCATGTAACTATGTTTTGAAGAATCCTATATTCGCCCAAAAGTAATTAATCACATAATCTTTGAGGAATCTTATATTAGCCCAAAATATAAATTTAAGGAATCCAATATTAGCCCAATCACTTAACCATTTTAGCTGGGAAATTACAACCCATAATCTTCATGATCTTAAGGAATCGAAAATTCGCCCATAAGTCATTAATCATAGATAAACATAGACTTTGAGGAATTAACTAACCCAAAACATGTCAGACATGAGGAATTAAAAATTTACCCAAGAGCTATTAAGTTGAGGAATTAAAAATTTACCCAAAGGCAATTAATCAGACTTGAGGAATTAAAAATTCACCCAAAAGCTATTCAGTTGAGGAATCCTATAATTACCCAAACGCAATTAAGGAGTCCAAAAGCAATTAATTTTATTTGGAAGCATAAGTCATTAAGATAGAAATTAAAAGATGGTAGCTAACAGATGGTATGATAAGTATGAAATTTAATAGGCAGATTGTAAGAAAAATTTCAAAATTAGCCACACTGTAACACACAGTTAACCTTCAACAGACAGATGTCACAAACAAGCCTAGTAAATTGGACAACTCAGATGGCTTAAGATCATTAATTTTTGACAGCTTAATATCTTTGACAGGTCATGACAGCTAAGTGTCAAATTTTGACAGGTGAATCCATAAATGGAATCCAAAATTAGCCAAAACTGGTCCCATTTCATCTCTCCTATACTACTAATGTGGTTAAATAGTTTCCGAAAAGTGAAGTTAGTTTCATTGCATTCATTAGAAAGACAAAATATTAAGCTCCATTTTGATATAAAAATGGCCTCTTAACTCCAAGTAATAAATGAGTATGAAGGGTCCAAAGTTCATTACTTGGAGTTAAGAAGCCATTTTTACATCAAAATGGAGCTTAATATTTTCTTTTTCTAATGAATGTAATGAAACTAACTTCAGGTTTCGGAAACTATTTTACTGCATTTTCGAAGTACTTTAATTTTCCAGATTTTTTGCAGACTAAAAGTAAATTTTTTCGTGAGGCATCTGCTGCATCATTCGATTCCACTACCAAATAGTTGGGGGACCCTTTTTTAATTATCGTGAATTCACTCTTCGTTATGAAGAAATTAGCTTAAATGTTTGCGCAACCGGGATTTTGCCTACTTTTCCCAGATTTGGCAAGCGGTCACTTTAGCAAACGTATTATTATACTTTTTATAAAGCCTCACTGCAGTCATTAAAAACTTGATTACAACCCCTCAGAGTGGTTATATAAAATTCTGTATTCTCAATATCTTAACCTCATCGTACACAGGAAATTGAATACAAGGCTTCGTGACGCGGCTTCAGCACTAAAGGATCACCCTATAACACGCAAAAACATTCTAAATTTTTTAACAACAAAAGACTGTATCTGTAACCATCCTCTTCTTCTATTTATTATCAAGACGTGCTGTCCCAGTTGAGAACGTTTGCTAGAAATCCCTGATGAGCGGCTAAGGAAAAAATTATCGGCGATGACAATCAAAAAGCAGTACCCACCCTCAATCGATCGATTGAAACTTTTAGACATTATCACAAACGTTGTAAACAGCCAAAAGGTATGGCTTTGGAGAATTATCCTTTGGTTTTGCATGAACGAGATCTGAATTATGGTATGGCTATTTGCAATAATTTTTTCCCATGATATTCCCATCTTCCAAATCTTCAGCTGTGAGAGTTGATCCAGCAATACGCTCTCTTCTTCGGAAAAATTTATGCAAAGCTCCATTTAGAGCATATCATTTGTCCGGACAGCTTACAGAAAGCAGATCTGGCTTGCTGTTAGGCAAAAATATTTCTTTCTTTCTAAAGCATTTAGGCCGTTGAGCTGTACCGCAAGCATCGAGCAAGATTTTCGGTGCAATATCGGAATCTATTTAATTTGACCGAATCCATCACATTCGCCGATGTTGCAGGCGTTGAAGGAAATTGGAGAAAACTCCATCTTTGCGAAATTAAGAAAACAATGGACAAGTTCTGAAACCGAAGAAGTGTCCAGCGGTATTCAAGTCTGCAACGTTGGAGGAGCCATATGGCAATGACAATGTATTGAATTAACAATTTTTGAACGAGCAATCTGTCGCAATTATGTTGGCGGATGTCAAAATGTGGGGTCTGGCACATATGGGGTCTAGCGCAGGTCAGATCTCAGTGCTCAACTTTTGTTCATCCATGCTCTGTATCTGCACCAAGAAGTAGTCTAACAAGACAAAGTCGAAACAAAATTTTTCCCACCTGCCCCTTCTTCAGTTTTAAAGCCAATTTTTGGACATCTCCAGTTTTATTCATTGTGTCACAGTTTGTAACCCCATGGGTCCTCAAACCACGAGAAAAGCTTTTTACGTAATGTTGCTTCTATCGTTGTGTAGAGCCGTTCAGATGTGACCTTGACATATGAAACATAGGAAAATGAAAATGCTAGGCTAAAAGGTTTGTGGCAGAAAAAATTCTGCTGTATCAAAGCTACAGTGCTGCAACTTTGCACACATGTTTACAACACACTGAGAATACCTAACCGATTCGGTTGAGTGCAGGATTCTTGGCAATTTTTCAAAGTCAAAAAATTGGAAAATTGATACATTTTGCACCACATGAGACAAGACTACAAAAGATTTGGGTTTTTCCTGCATGATTTGCAAAGCTACAGAAACTGGTTGCATCGTACGCACAAATAGAATTCTTATGAAACTTTTCGTAATTATGTATAGCCTAAAACGAAAACTTGCCGCAAAAATTGCCAGTTTTTCCAAAATCGCCATTTTCCGTAGTTTTCGCATTCTTTCAATAATTTCTCACCCGCAATGTATTCGAAAGTCGTCAAAACTGGTACACAAGGCTCTCCATATTTGCTCAGCATTGTGGTAAAACATCAGTTACTTAGTTTACATCAGCTGATCCAGTAGCTACTAGCTAGTTACTTATGATACTTCCTCACTCACCCACTCGCCTCTTAATTACTCTACTCGCAGCTCGCAATGGCCCAAGTTGAAAGGAAAATAACCTTTAATGAAAATGTGAAAAAATAATTGCAGCAAAGGATGCCCGGAGTCTCGTGATTGCTGAAGATATGTACTCTAGATTGCTTTCCCAAGTTCTCGACGCAAAAGCCAAAAAAGAAAAGAAAACCATGACTGAATATCACCTACTCCGTCAGTACAACACTGTTACAATTGCCGATAAAACATTCCTGGTGAAAAAGCGACCCAAGGAGGAGGATCCAGTTTGGTACTTTGTCAAAATGGAAATCCTTTTTGACACGATTAGCGACACAATGGCCGGGGACATCCATGAATACAACGTACATGGCGTCGCTTAAAGGTAAAGCATGCTAATATAAGCAGAGAAATAGTACAAGTTTACATCAACCTATGCGAAAGATGTGAGGAGAGCAAAGCTCAGTCTGTCAAGAAGTCGGTGGAAATTAAGCCAATAAGATCATCTGAGTTCTATCAAGGTTCCAAATTGATCTGATAGATATGAGGTATGGAGCACTCGTTCATTAGTGTGTTCCCGAGTGCACAGTCTCCGCTACTCAGGAGCCAAGTGCTCGAATACAGAGATGCGAAATTTTTAGTATGAAAAGAAATAAAAATTCAATAGAAACTCTCAGAATTTAGAAAAGCTGCGCTCTCAGAATATAGTATATTTCAACTTAATATGTTCCTGTAAAGTAATTATAGAATGGACGCAAACTGCCGTCCGTTTAACTAAATGGACGGGAACATTGTCCATTTAGCTAAATGGACGCAAGCTTCCATCCATTTAGTAAATTGACGGAAACATCGTACAATTAGTTAAATGGACGGAAATAGTCCATTTAGTTAATTGCATTGTTTAGCGGATATATTGTTTGAAAATGACCGAAATCCGTGACTATCTATTTTGACCCAAAGCGACTCCCTAAAGTGGGATAGGATAGCATAGGTCAGCCCAATGAGAAAATTCTTTATCAACTCTGTTGTGAAGATCATAGGTTAACGCGGGGGGTCTTGGGGGGGTCCAAGCCCCCCCCAACCCGGACAAGGTACAAGGTCGGGGACAAGGGGTAACGAAAAATGGCCAAGGGGTAGGCAAGAATAGCCGAAAAAAGTTGGTTTTTCCACTAAAATTTCAAAAAATTTCCGGCTTCGCCGGAATTTTCTTGCGAAAATGTTCACTTTTTCGGGAAAATCGGGCTAAATTTTGAACTTTTTTCAAAAAATTGAACATTTCTTGCAAATTTTGATAAAAAATTGCAAATTTTAAGAAAATTAGCGTTAATTTTGTGAAAACTTTTACAAATTTATTCTTGAGGTACAAGCCCCCCTGAAAATTTTTGTACAAGGTACAAGCCCCCTCAAAATTTTCTGGGGACAAGCCCCCCCCCAGGACCCGACCCTATGTTAATGGATGTCTTCTATGTTTATGATATAATAGCAATTTCAGGTACAATATCACAAAAGCAGTCGACTTGTACATGCCCTAATTCGCTGGGAACTATCGAAATCCGAAATGCCTGGAACTAACAGTGGAACCACCTCCACTGTACAACAAATGTCTCCGCTATCAATTCTGGTTAGCGGAGAATGGAAAAGGGAAGATCTGCTGAAGTTGCTGCTAAGAAACAGAAGAAGTGGCACATTTCGGACAAAGAAGGAAACATTTATGTCAGATTGCCGTCAGATCCTAATTTTGTTAAGCTTATTCATAAACAACTTGAGAAAGAAGACAATCCTTTACTTCTGTAATAGTCCGCCCAGCTATGCCCTCTACAATAGCATGCCCTCACAGTATCTTGCACGAACTTGTTTGTTCGAATTTGTTTGATAGCTTAGAATATTATATGCAATCTCTAGCATGCGAACACATCACTATAAGACATTTCCCTCTTATACAGAATGAATAAAATCCCTTAACAGCAATACTAAAGTATCACACTGATTTGGTTTGTTTAAAAAAGTTTACAGAATAACAATTTTATTTTCGTTATCTTCACTGAAGTCTGCTTCAGCTGTGACGGTGTTAATATTTTTCCACTCCGCATTCATCCCGACCGACATATTTTAGCGAAGTGTCCCTTTTTCCCACACGAGAAACAAGTCTTGCTGTTAGTTTGTAAGCTTGCTCCTCGATGCATAATAGCCGGGTCCACAGGCACTACACTTCTGATAATCTACTGAGGACTAGGACTAGACATACGTTGAGGGGACGCATGGCGGTCATGGTTTCAATGGCTTAGTCGTGAGCGCTTGCTCGAAAACTGTTGGCGGATGTGGCACACGGACTTGTCCTGAGTTAGCTCCTTCGCTTCTGAAATTTCTGAGATAGCTTTCTCAATCTGCATAGCAATTTGAGTGATTTAACAACATATCTGATAACAGAAGATCGTAACGATTCCTAGCTTAGAACACTATATGCAATCTCTAGTATGCGAACAGATCATCAAAAGCGGTCCCTGATTGGTGGGGGGTAAGCAGAAAATGCTCCCTGTCGGGGGGGGCAAAGATTGGCTGATTCTAATTGGTGGATGGCAACAATTCCTCTTTTGGCCCTCCCACCACAATGGGAACCATTTTGGAAATGCCGTGAAACTACTGTAATTCTCTGCTCAACCGCCAAACCGCGACATCCTTTCGGCTACCTCCCAACAAGCGGAGGAGGGTATGCGCTGCCGATCGGATCGACCCTCCCACCAATCGCGTATTGTGGTCGGACCGTTACGCAATGCAGTGAAGAGAAACCCTCTAGTGGCTTACTATTCTCCAAATATATAGTGCATTTATGCAGCTTTGGTATAACCAGTCTAAAAATGATACTAACTTGCTTCTTTACAACTAGATATTTAGTGGCTTAATGGCTCAGTCATTAGATGCACGAAGTTGAGAGTTAGTTTGCCATCGCTACAATATTAGGCGACGAGGCTGATCAAACCAGTGTTGTCAATGCAGCAGATTTCTCGCCTACCGTTGTTCCTGAGTACACCTGGAGACTCCTAAATTACCTGCGATATTTGGTAGACCTTTTTAGAGTAATTTTTGACTGCTGTCGCTGTCAATTACGTTGACTGCCGTATAATTGTTCAACTCTTTAGATGTCTAGGAGTAAAGGAATAATGTGCCCACTGCCCACAGTGCTCTGCCAGCATTATCAGCAAAAATGGCACTGAACTTTCTTACGCTCAGGTTTTACAAACTTTGGACGCCCAATACAATCTGATTATGAACATTGCAGCGTCTCGTCTCAAATTCTGTCAAAGAGAAATAGAGGAGAAAGCGTCAACAATTTCGCTCAGAAGTCGTGTTGCAGAATGTGGTTACGGTAATCTGGATGAACAGATGTTGTGAGACCAGGTTGTAAAGAAACATGATGAGTCAAACGTTCAGACACGAATCTTGATAGAATCTGACCTATGTTATCAAAAACTCTTAAAATCTGCCCCCATTATGTAAGAGCGTTTTAGAAGCAATTTGACGCTAACCCGACCAGTTGCATAAATTGAATATGACATGGACAACACAGGAAAACATGACATGCGATTAACAAAAGGTTCATATTTTGATTCCGACGAAAAATGAACAAGAATGCAGCGTCTGCGAGTTGAAGCTCATATGGCATTGAGTCGATCCTGCCTAGCGATTAATAAAAAATGCGTCTATCGAAAAATATTGATATTGGGTTAGAACTCAGAAAAAATTTCGAAGAACTTATCAATGGTTCCCTGTATCCTGGAAACTACACTTTTCGGTGTGAATCTGTCAAATTAATTTGGGGTCCATCTTAGTCCCTCAGAAAACATTTTTGGGTGTGAATCTGTTAAATTACCATTGCATGGTTTTCGGTCTTGCTTGAGGTGGGAATGTGCCCCAGTAATGCTCACTAGTTTTCGGTTTCTAGAAAAGTGGACAGTGTAAACTTGTGCCTTTCATCTCACCGCCTTTTCCACTGGGTTTCCAGGAAAACTCTGTTCAGTTTTCAGTAGTACCGAAGGTATGATTACTTGCTTGCTATCGGGATCAACAGTGGCAAATGCAAGCCTTGTGGCAAACGGAGTCACTTCGCAAGGGTTTCCTGCCGAGAGAAAGTTACCAAATTAAATGCCTTTGGAGCTCAAGAGTTTCTAGGAAAGCACTATAATTTTCTAATTATTATTATCTTAGTAACTAATCATAATAATAGTCTTAATAATACGGCTAAAACATTTCACTTTTTTGTGCTACTGTCTGCATGTCGGGGTGCTATCTAATTGTAGGAGGAGAAATGTTGTATCATATCATAATGTGATGTGTTCCTCAAATTATTCATTGTATAATCATTCTCTTTAAGAATGTTCTGTGCAAGAATGATCTGATCGTTACCTATTCGTAACTCAATCTTAAAGAATGATCCAGTTATTTAATAATTTATGACGTTGAGAGTTGTTTACCGTCGTTACAATAAACGAAACATAAAATTGCTTGTGGAACACCCTTTGGGAAAACTTATGAAGAAAGCATCGTCTTCAGGTTTCGCAAAGGCAAGAGTTGTTACCAATCGACTAGTATTTCATCGAAGTTTTTAAAGGATACGCTCCGGTGGTTGGTGTTTGTAGGAAACCAGAAATAATCGAAATTTTGCGAAATGCTTTGCGATTTTGCTTTCTCTATACCTATCAGTTATGTTATACAGCCACTATTTATTGTTGCCAATTTGACGGACCCAAATGTGTTGGCGAGTCCGGTAGACATGTGAATTGTGAGATGCTAATTGGTTTATTGTTGAATGTATTGTAGGATTATGCAGTCATAGAGTGATTGCTAAAGCCACGCGTACGTAGTTTGGACTTTGAAGAACTGGATTTTGGAATCGTTGCCTAGTGGTGGCGGTCTTCTACATGGCTGAGGTTTGTATAGAATCTAGTCTTCGCAAACAACAGTTTCTGTTACGACTGAACTGCAATTCCTGCATCTACGAGGTCGTTGCACCAAGATGTTGATTTGTTAAATTAAAAATTTGTGGTCAGATGCGGGAATTAATTATTAAATTAAACATGTCTTGCTGTTTTCAGTGTAAGTACAACAGTTCACATGCTTGTCCCAATCGAACATTACTGTTTATTATGCTATGTTTAATTCCCATTCTCATTATTTTGGTATTCTGGAATAAGCATTAGCGGCAACTCTTTATTCCCGGTTTAGCAATGCGTGTGTTCAAGACAGCCAAGCAAAGGCCAGTTGGCGACTAAAGCTGGATTTAAACGGATCTGTTTTATGAATCGGCTCAGAGTAATTTCACCATAGTATTTAAAGCTGTTTTCAATATTACATTTTGCATTGGTGAAGATTTCACGGATATTAAACCATGTAAGCATTACTGACAAAGTTAGAAGAATTTAGGGTTAATCAAGAAGCTCCATGTTTTGCAGCCTGACAACGTGATGGCTCTAATTTATTTTGTAAACTTGTAGTTAGCTTAATTTTCCAGAGCAAGTTTACAGATACAAGAATTGTTTGCTCGCAGTAGGTCTGTTGTGACATGTCGTTAACAATTTGCGGTTTCAGCCTAAGTTCTGCTCTAAGCACTACAAATTTTACACAAAACTCTTGCTTGTATAACTGCTTTATCGGTCCAAAATACGCAGAACGGTACCTATGCATTTATCAAGCTAGTCAACTGTTACAAGTGGAGCAAGGCCTTTTGGGTTGAGTAAAGTATTAAATTACAGTCTATTAGACCTTAGCTTCAGCAACTCAAAAGCTTCAGCACTGCTTTTTCCCCCTCCCTGCTTCAGTGGGGTGTGTATACGCGACGTGTACTTCATTTTCCCAGGCCCTCCCCCGACCAGCGTGCAGTCACCGCTTCGAGGTAGCACGACCCAGCAACATCCTCCAAAATAGTACTTGTGGTTCGAGTACTTTTAAAAGAGTCGATAGGTGGTTTAATTATGACGCAACAGGTAATTCAAGCCACGTGAGTGAACTAAGCTTCCTCCCAACTCCCAAACGCTACACTAAGCTATTTAACAAATACAGCTTACATCAGAGTCCGGATAAACTTACAGAGTTCGGATAAACCATACAGGTCCGATATACCTCTGAGAAACTTGTCTATATCTCTAAATAATGTGGTGACTTGATCTGCCACGATAGCGTTGTAGTTAGTGTTCGGATATAGAATGAACTGATGTGTACGAAAGCTTGTTACGGAAACTTAATAAATCAGTATTGACTTATCTTCGACCGTGTATAGCAGTGTGTGTAGCCAGAAATAGTATGCTAGTCAAGTTGTTGAATTGGCCAGTGGCATATTTCCACTAGCCTTCTTTCATAAATGATAAGATTCATTTAGTATTAACTGTAAATCTTCCCTCCTTCCTTCCTGCATCTTAGTTTTCATAGATATAATAATAGTACTGCACAAAAAGCTCAAATATTCAACGATAGAAGTTTGACAAAGAAGATGAACGGATGACTGATATTACTTTCAACTGTTCATCATGATTATAATTACCTCTAAACACCTCGATAATGATGCATAAACTATAGTATCTTGTCTTTATTCTGGTGTATTATGGTTCATTAAAATAATTTCTCAATTCCAAGTACAAATGCCAAAACTCAAAGGTATGGCCACCTACATATCTCGTAGAGAAAAACATTACTTACCGTGAACATTGTGACAGATGATTTTTATGTATTATTATTTCCGCCTCTTATCTTATTTGCATTTTAAATGTCAATTATATTTGTTTGCAAACAGAGACGCACTTTTTCGTAATGAGCACAACGCATTTCTAGGCAGACAAGACAGCACAGACTTGGTGCCTTATCATTAGATAGACAAGGGTAAGAGTTATTCCGTTCCGTTAAATTAAAACTCTGGGGGCGCCGTCTGGCTGTCTGGCTGTCTGGCCGTCTGTACTGCTGATAATCCATACTGATTAGCCTTATCTGTAACGTTTCTTCAGACAACATACGCTAATGTGACTTTCTGTTGCAGTAAAAGTTTTGCAGTTTAAAATTCATAAATACGCCTGAAAGAAGCAAACATGTAATGTTTTCTTTTGTGCTAAAGTGTTTAGCATTATTCGTCAATAATTGCAAAATACATTACGTTGGTATGGCCTAACCGAAGATGTTCGTCTTGATAAATTCTGCAGCTTTAATAATCTATCACTGTCAACTATGAACCGTAGTTCTCAGCCTTTTGTCAAAAACAATGAATGCACTGTCACAAACATTTTAATTAATTAATTATAACTTTCATTAGGTTAATGTAATTAAACAAGTCGGCCCCTAAAAGGAGCATCATCCCGACGTTGATTTTAGTAAACTGTTTACTTGTACTTGCTTCTGTGAAAGGTATTTAACTTGATATTTATGATATTTTAACACTTCGTATTGGTAATATTAAATAAGTTGCTTTCTTCCTCTCCTTTTACTTGTTTGCAAATTCAGACAGGTCTGGTCTATCGGTGGTCTTGGGGGGTTTCTTGAACTCACCCTCGATTATCAGAAGGCCCTGCAGAATGCAATATTTCTGACGACTTGGGCAAACTAGGTTTTCGGTAGCCACCACCGTCGATTCATTCCAACTCCCAAATTCGACTACGGTAAATTTTGGTTAAACGCGCCAATTGGTCGCAGTTGTTGTAGTTTTGGTGAGCTTGTTTATTGAATTCATAGAAATGAATGAAATTTGTTCTTCTGTATAGCACGGTATGAAAAAGTCTCAAATTCCAAGAAGAAATAATTGTGCTTTTTTGTTTTACTTGGATTGTAACAAAAACCCACAGACTCGAGTAAAATCTCTTCTGTAGAAAGCTCGTTTGATTGTAACCATAGGATGCAACTACATAATTGCAGTGCTGCGAACCTGTCTACCTATTGCTTCTTGTATGTACTCCATTGCAACGGACCGCACAATGTGTAGAACGAAATATATTACTGAAGAAAATTTAAGCGCCTAATTTGCATATTGATACTGAAGCTTGAGCAAAATTTTCCATATTTCATCTCAACCGGAGGGGGGAAGTGCAAGAAAGTGCAAGGATAATATAAATTAATATGAAGAGAGGGGTTCTGCCCTAAAAAAATTACTGGCTAAATATAAATTTTTAACTAAAGCGCATATTGAAACAGTGGATTGCAATTTGCAGCACTAACTAAACAGTCAAGAATGATTCACTTTCGCCAATACCCCCTCTGCACAAAAACATAACCAGGAACTAGGCACAGTGATAAGTACATGGAGTATTTTCAATGCTGGGCTTCTTCAATGCTGCTTCAATTCAAGTTCACTTTGTGTAATGAAGTTGCTAGGATCAGATGTCAAAAATCGCTCTGCTCTCCGGTCTAGTGTCAGAAGTCGCTCTGCACTTGATTACACGGAAGGTCAGCACGTCCACTTAGAGAAGTAGACTTAGGCACCGGATCTCCGAAAGGTGGTGTTCCAAAATCAGAGATTCCCTGCGGCCAACCTTTGTAGCAGGGATTTCTTCGTGAGTTCGTTTGGCACACTGGATTTCAACTGATCAGCAAGAGGAGACAGCACTTGCTTTGATTTGATCGCTGGATTGACGATGAGTCTTCTGATTCCTGACCAGAACTTACGCCAAGTGGTCCTGATCCGATCCTTTGGCCAACACGTATGACTTTCAGAGACAATCGCGCCTCTCCGTTAAACTCTGAGACTCTAAGTCTGACACACCAATTATTTATTAAACTTAGTACAGGTATATTGGATACACTCTTTTTTAAACAATATGACAAATTACAATTCAACACGCGTTAATGACAGGGGTCGTTACAAACTGTGCAAAACAGATACAGTTACAGATCAGTACAGTATACAATTTACTGTACCAGAGTTGCCAGATACCCTCTTTTAGTTTATTATTAATATTATCCTAATTTAGGATAATATTACCCAAGTTATATATTTAGTTAGGGACAAGGTTCAGTGGTACTTCTTCTTCTTCCTTTTATCACACTCTGTCTCGATTACACTAACTATCACACTGTCTCCAATACTCTGCTAAGTAAGTACCTATATGCTTTCTCGTGCGCCTATGCTTGTGCTGTGCGACTCTTTATCCGTCCTTACAAACGGATTATCAAACTACAAATCAGTAAACTACAAACAAACAATTATTAACTGAGATAAACTTGGGGTCGGTCTATGGGTGAGTCCCCGAATGTTGGACACTCTTTTCCGAAGGTCCGCTCCAACACCTAGGCAGGGTTACTGTACGGAACTGGCTTTTTTGAGGAAATAGAGAAAATGGAGAGTCACCTGGTTCTGCCTTACTTATTCCTGGTTAACGAAAATTAAACAACTACAAAGTTCAGCAAATCTACGGCTTCTTCTTCTTCACTGAAGGGTATGTGGCGCTTAGGCCAGAAACACGGGAGAAACGCCTCCCGACATAGAACTGATGACGAAAACGGTTGAATTCATGACTCGATAGAAAAGAGAATTAGTGTTTTAGTCCTTTTCCAAGAATTAGGTTCGGGCCTTTCGGTTTCAGGTTTAACCTCCCACTTTGATGTGACGGTGCTACGCTCGCTATCTCTGTCTTAATCCACTACTCGGCAATACAGGCGGTCTATGTACCTTCCGAAATCGACTGATTCCAATTGACTGACTGACTGACTACTGATTCACTGATCCGGACTTCTGCGGTCCACCGGTAAACTACTGGATATGGCTATCTGAGAGACACAAGACTGATAAGATCCACGGGCAGTTCAGATTTGGATAGAGCAGCGCAGCCTCGTCTCCACACCTGAATCAAATGGGTTAAAACCCATTAGTACAAGATTATGGTGCGGGAATCGAACCCAGCAACCATTACTCGTTCCTTTGCTTTCCGCATTTTGGGCATTCCGCAAAATGCACATTTTGGGCCCCATTTGAACTTGCAACTTGAAGAATTGACTGAAAACCGTTGGCTATTGCCCTTTTTGACAATAGTAACCGTTTCGTGGTAACTTCTTGTCACCAATTAGGCCTTCCCAACCTCTGTTAGCTTATATTCGCAGAATTCAGTTAAACTTGTCGTAATTTCCTGTTTGGACAACTGATTCGTAAGGTTTCCACCTTGGACCCGGCTGGGCCTAACTGGACTTACAGTTAAACGAAACATTCTTGAGAAATGTACGAAAACCGTGCTGTTTGCGACCTATATGCAGACTTCATTGCTTTTTTGTCCTTTCTTTTGCACAGACCGGCCTTTTAGGGCCATTTTGATGCGAAATGCATTGATTCTAGCTAAATTCTGCACAATCTTCAGACCGAACAATGATACTGACCAATATTAACATTTGTGGCCTGTGTTTGGCCTGATTTAGTTGATTGGTCACGGGAAATGGGTTCATTTCCCGTGACCCAGAAATTATGTCAAATACACGCTAAGAACTGGACATTTTATAGTGCATTTCGGATATTGGAAGATGGTCACTGCTAAATACTGGTAATAATTGCCTTAACTAATGCCTACCTGCCTACTTATGCTAACTAACTAAAGCCTACGTCATATTAATGTTAACTTAAAATTATCTGGTGTTTTAATGTGAAATCCCTATTAATTGTTCATTTGTAGGTTTAGGACT